>OY804585.1:19703490-20000990 GCA_963680875.1 Bathymodiolus brooksi
CTTGTATTGTCTATCCTTTGATTTACAACAGTGTCTTGTTGACCATTACCTTTCGTATTTTCGTGGTTATTCATTTGGTCCTTGTATTGTCTATCCTTTGATTTACAACAGTGTCTTGTTGACCATTACCTTTCGTATTTTCGTGGTTATTCATTTGGTCCTTGTATTGTCTATCCTTTGATTTACAACAGTGTCTTGTTGATCTTTACCTTTCGTATTTTCGTGGTTATTCATTTGGTCCTTGTATTGTCTATCCTTTGATTTACAACAGTGTCTTGTTGACCATTACCTTTCGTATTTTCGTGGTTATTCATTTGGTCCTTGTATTGTCTATCCTTTGATTTACAACAGTGTCTTGTTGACCATTACCTTTCGTATTTTCGTGGTTATTCATTTGGTCCTTGTATTGTCTATCCTTTGATTTACAACAGTGTCTTGTTGACCATTACCTTTCGTATTTTCGTGGTTATTCATTTGGTCCTTGTATTGTCTATCCTTTGATTTACAACAGTGTCTTGTTGACCATTACCTTTCGTATTTTCGTGGTTATTCATTTGGTCCTTGTATTGTCTACCTTTGATTTACAACAGTGTCTTGTTGACCATTACCTTTCGTATTTTCGTGGTTATTCATTTGGTCCTTGTATTGTCTATCCTTTGATTTACAACAGTGTCTTGTTGACCATTACCTTTCGTATTTTCGTGGTTATTCATTTGGTC
This sequence comes from Bathymodiolus brooksi, assembly GCA_963680875.1. Classification (NCBI taxonomy): domain Eukaryota; kingdom Metazoa; phylum Mollusca; class Bivalvia; order Mytilida; family Modiolidae; genus Bathymodiolus; species Bathymodiolus brooksi. The sequence continues at coordinate 19,704,210 of OY804585.1, forward strand.
CTTGTATTGTCTATCCTTTGATTTACAACAGTGTCTTGTTGACCATTACCTTTCGTATTTTCGTGGTTATTCATTTGGTCCTTGTATTGTCTATCCTTTGATTTACAACAGTGTCTTGTTGACCATTACCTTTCGTATTTTCGTGGTTATTCATTTGGTCCTTGTATTGTCTATCCTTTGATTTACAACAGTGTCTTGTTGACCATTACCTTTCGTATTTTCGTGGTTATTCATTTGGTCCTTGTATTGTCTATCCTTTGATTTACAACAGTGTCTTGTTGACCATTACCTTTCGTATTTTCGTGGTTATTCATTTGGTCCTTGTATTGTCTATCCTTTGATTTACAACAGTGTCTTGTTGACCATTACCTTTCGTATTTTCGTGGTTATTCATTTGGTCCTTGTATTGTCTATCCTTTGATTTACAACAGTGTCTTGTTGACCATTACCTTTCGTATTTTCGTGGTTATTCATTTGGTCCTTGTATTGTCTATCCTTTGATTTACAACAGTGTCTTGTTGATTCTTTACCCTTTCGGAATTTCGTGGTTATTCATTTGGTCCTTGTATTGTCTATCCTTTGATTTACAACAGTGTCTTGTTGACCATTACCTTTCGTATTTTCGTGGTTATTCATTTGGTCCTTGTATTGTCTATCCTTTGATTTACAACAGTGTCTTGTTGATCATTACCTTTCGTATTTTCGTGGTTATTCATTTGGTCCTTGTATTGTCTATCCTTTGATTTACAACAGTGTCTTGTTGACCATTACCTTTCGTATTTTCGTGGTTATTCATTTGGTCCTTGTATTGTCTATCCTTTGATTTACAACAGTGTCTTGTTGATCTTTACCTTTCGTATTTTCGTGGTTATTCATTTGGTCCTTGTATTGTCTATCCTTTGATTTACAACAGTGTCTTGTTGACCATTACCTTTCGTATTTTCGTGGTTATTCATTTGGTCCTTGTATTGTCTATCCTTTGATTTACAACAGTGTCTTGTTGATCTTTACCTTTCGTATTTTCGTGGTTATTCATTTGGTCCTTGTATTGTCTATCCTTTGATTTACAACAGTGTCTTGTTGACCATTACCTTTCGTATTTTCGTGGTTATTCATTTGGTCCTTGTATTGTCTATCCTTTGATTTACAACAGTGTCTTGTTGACCATTACCTTTCGTATTTTCGTGGTTATTCATTTGGTCCTTGTATTGTCTATCCTTTGATTTACAACAGTGTCTTGTTGACCATTACCTTTCGTATTTTCGTGGTTATTCATTTGGTCCTTGTATTGTCTATCCTTTGATTTACAACAGTGTCTTGTTGATCTTTACCTTTCGTATTTTCGTGGTTATTCATTTGGTCCTTGTATTGTCTATCCTTTGATTTACAACAGTGTCTTGTTGACCATTACCTTTCGTATTTTCGTGGTTATTCATTTGGTCCTTGTATTGTCTATCCTTTGATTTACAACAGTGTCTTGTTGATCTTTACCTTTCGTATTTTCGTGGTTATTCATTTGGTCCTTGTATTGTCTATCCTTTGATTTACAACAGTGTCTTGTTGACCATTACCTTTCGTATTTTCGTGGTTATTCATTTGGTCCTTGTATTGTCTATCCTTTGATTTACAACAGTGTCTTGTTGATCCATTACCTTTCGTATTTTCGTGGTTATTCATTTGGTCCTTGTATTGTCTATCCTTTGATTTACAACAGTGTCTTGTTGACCATTACCTTTCGTATTTTCGTGGTTATTCATTTGGTCCTTGTATTGTCTATCCTTTGATTTACAACAGTGTCTTGTTGACCATTACCTTTCGTATTTTCGTGGTTATTCATTTGGTCCTTGTATTGTCTATCCTTTGATTTACAACAGTGTCTTGTTGACCATTACCTTTCGTATTTTCGTGGTTATTCATTTGGTCCTTGTATTGTCTATCCTTTGATTTACAACAGTGTCTTGTTGACCATTACCTTTCGTATTTTCGTGGTTATTCATTTGGTCCTTGTATTGTCTATCCTTTGATTTACAACAGTGTCTTGTTGACCATTACCTTTCGTATTTTCGTGGTTATTCATTTGGTCCTTGTATTGTCTATCCTTTGATTTACAACAGTGTCTTGTTGACCATTACCTTTCGTATTTTCGTGGTTATTCATTTGGTCCTTGTATTGTCTATCCTTTGATTTACAACAGTGTCTTGTTGACCATTACCTTTCGTATTTTCGTGGTTATTCATTTGGTCCTTGTATTGTCTATCCTTTGATTTACAACAGTGTCTTGTTGACCATTACCTTTCGTATTTTCGTGGTTATTCATTTGGTCCTTGTATTGTCTATCCTTTGATTTACAACAGTGTCTTGTTGATCTTTACCTTTCGTATTTTCGTGGTTATTCATTTGGTCCTTGTATTGTCTATCCTTTGATTTACAACAGTGTCTTGTTGACCATTACCTTTCGTATTTTCGTGGTTATTCATTTGGTCCTTGTATTGTCTATCCTTTGATTTACAACAGTGTCTTGTTGATCTTTACCTTTCGTATTTTCGTGGTTATTCATTTGGTCCTTGTATTGTCTATCCTTTGATTTACAACAGTGTCTTGTTGATCTTTACCTTTCGTATTTTCGTGGTTATTCATTTGGTCCTTGTATTGTCTATCCTTTGATTTACAACAGTGTCTTGTTGACCATTACCTTTCGTATTTTCGTGGTTATTCATTTGGTCCTTGTATTGTCTATCCTTTGATTTACAACAGTGTCTTGTTGACCATTACCTTTCGTATTTTCGTGGTTATTCATTTGGTCCTTGTATTGTCTATCCTTTGATTTACAACAGTGTCTTGTTGACCATTACCTTTCGTATTTTCGTGGTTATTCATTTGGTCCTTGTATTGTCTATCCTTTGATTTACAACAGTGTCTTGTTGACCATTACCTTTCGTATTTTCGTGGTTATTCATTTGGTCCTTGTATTGTCTATCCTTTGATTTACAACAGTGTCTTGTTGATCTTTACCTTTCGTATTTTCGTGGTTATTCATTTGGTCCTTGTATTGTCTATCCTTTGATTTACAACAGTGTCTTGTTGACCATTACCTTTCGTATTTTCGTGGTTATTCATTTGGTCCTTGTATTGTCTATCCTTTGATTTACAACAGTGTCTTGTTGACCATTACCTTTCGTATTTTCGTGGTTATTCATTTGGTCCTTGTATTGTCTATCCTTTGATTTACAACAGTGTCTTGTTGACCATTACCTTTCGTATTTTCGTGGTTATTCATTTGGTCCTTGTATTGTCTATCCTTTGATTTACAACAGTGTCTTGTTGATCTTTACCTTTCGTATTTTCGTGGTTATTCATTTGGTCCTTGTATTGTCTATCCTTTGATTTACAACAGTGTCTTGTTGATCTTTACCTTTCGTATTTTCGTGGTTATTCATTTGGTCCTTGTATTGTCTATCCTTTGATTTACAACAGTGTCTTGTTGACCATTACCTTTCGTATTTTCGTGGTTATTCATTTGGTCCTTGTATTGTCTATCCTTTGATTTACAACAGTGTCTTGTTGACCATTACCTTTCGTATTTTCGTGGTTATTCATTTGGTCCTTGTATTGTCTATCCTTTGATTTACAACAGTGTCTTGTTGATCTTTACCTTTCGTATTTTCGTGGTTATTCATTTGGTCCTTGTATTGTCTATCCTTTGATTTACAACAGTGTCTTGTTGACCATTACCTTTCGTATTTTCGTGGTTATTCATTTGGTCCTTGTATTGTCTATCCTTTGATTTACAACAGTGTCTTGTTGACCATTACCTTTCGTATTTTCGTGGTTATTCATTTGGTCCTTGTATTGTCTATCCTTTGATTTACAACAGTGTCTTGTTGACCATTACCTTTCGTATTTTCGTGGTTATTCATTTGGTCCTTGTATTGTCTATCCTTTGATTTACAACAGTGTCTTGTTGACCATTACCTTTCGTATTTTCGTGGTTATTCATTTGGTCCTTGTATTGTCTATCCTTTGATTTACAACAGTGTCTTGTTGACCATTACCTTTCGTATTTTCGTGGTTATTCATTTGGTCCTTGTATTGTCTATCCTTTGATTTACAACAGTGTCTTGTTGACCATTACCTTTCGTATTTTCGTGGTTATTCATTTGGTCCTTGTATTGTCTATCCTTTGATTTACAACAGTGTCTTGTTGATCTTTACCTTTCGTATTTTCGTGGTTATTCATTTGGTCCTTGTATTGTCTATCCTTTGATTTACAACAGTGTCTTGTTGATCATTACCTGTTGTCTTTTCGTTATTTTGCTCTTTGCCATTGTATTATCTATCCTTGGATTTACAGCTTCTGAATACTCCTTTGCTATCTTTAAACTTAACTTTTGATGATTTGAATTTATCATCTTCCTTCAAATATGCATGTAAACTGAGGACCTGGTTTGATGGTTACAAGTCTAGGCATATTATACAAAAGGGAAAAACCGATTGTTTATCGTTTGTAGTTAAACTTTTCAAATCATTTTTGATTAATGGAGTACAAGCATCAGAAAGACGCGTGTAGAATGTTCCTCTTACGTGTATCAGAAAGTTTAACAGAAGTTAAAAACTAATTATGATAATGAAGTACTACTAACCAATGAAGTACTACTAACCAATGAAGTACTACTAACCAATTCTAGACACTAAATACGAAGATATTGGATGAAGATAATAATATTGTAATTGTAGACAGTAGTTTAGTTTAATATTATTTTATCGCAAATAAAACAGCAATGGGATTGGACAAAAAGTTATCACAACTTATGGACAGTAACTACTGACGTCACGTGTAAATGTTGTCTTTCACTAGTGTAACACTGTACACTATACATATATCGCGAAGTTTGAAAAACAAAATCTTGCCTAAGCCCATTTTCATAGTAAAATTCTTCTTTTTATTTTTCCAGAAAAATCCGCATTGTAAATACCTATGATTTTTCAAATTACTTAAAAAGATGTTTTCCATTGTTATCTTGTTGACCTGTCAAGGTCATTAGCTATCTTGATTATCGATATGAAGGTTTTTAGTATTGTTTTGTAAAGTCTCCTGTCTGTTTTATTTGTGATCATATTAATCCGTCATGTCGTTTTAATTATCAAAGTATCATCAATTTACCCGCGTAAATAAAACAAAGTAATCATGGGTAATCTATACTAATGTCGACTGACATATATCTTGATTAAATTTTTGACATTTATTGAATATCTCTGGGTACAAAGTAATTAACTGATCTTGACAAAAAAGAAGACAGCTTGATACGAATTCTGATTACCCCTTTAGTATCATCAAACTCTTCTGGATAGTTATACAATGTAACACGGGTAAAATGGATAAATTTCACCACGTGTTTTGTTTAACCTTTATCTCGGGTTTGAGATGGACCATACCATAAAAAAACATCTTTTCTCCTGTCAAGATTGACAGCAAAGATTATCTTAATAAATCAATTACCTCTGCGTGTTTTGTTTATTAAATTCAATTTTAAAAGTTGTAATTCTTAAAGAGTAGGTTTTAATTAATTTTGTTGATGGAGATGTAAAATGTCCGTAGCGTTGGTAGGGGGCAGTAACTTGCGACAGGTCGGTGGTTTTCTCCGGGTACTCCGGTTTCCTCCACCAATAAAACTGACTGCCACGATATAATTGAAATATTGTTGAAAGTGGCGTTAAATACCATAACCCTCACCCCTTTGTTTTGCTTCAGTTTTGGTTTTTCGTTGATAGTGCTGTTGTATCCGGATACCATTTTATTTTTCTGCTCATTGCAATTGGGTGTACCTATTTTACCTAACAGTTTGTACCTATTTGGCTATTTATTAAAATCAACTACATACGAGGCTTCTAAGGTTAATCTCCCACGGGAACAGATAATCTATACGAGGCTTCTAAGGTTAATCTCCCACGGGAACAGATAATCTATACGAGGCTTCTAAGGTTAATCTCCCACGGGAACAGATAATCTATACGAGGCTTCTAAGGTTAATCTCCCACGGGAACAGATAATCTATACGAGGCTTCTAAGGTTAATCTCCCACGGGAACAGATAATCTATACGAGGCTTCTAAGGTCAATCTCCCACGGGAACAGATAATCTATACGAGGCTTCTAAGGTCAATCTCACACGGGAACAGATAATATATACGAGGCTTCTAAGGTTAATCTCCCACGGGAACAGATAATCTATACGAGGATTCTAAGGTTAATCTCCCACGGGAACAGATAATCTATACGAGGCTTCTAAGGTTAATCTCCCACGGGAACAGATAATCTATACGAGGCTTCTAAGGTTAATCTCCCACGGGAACAGATAATCTATACGAGGCTTCTAAGGTTAATCTCCCACGGGAACAGATAATCTATACGAGGCTTCTAAGGTTAATCTCCCACGGGAACAGATAATCTATACGAGGCTTCTAAGGTTAATCTCCCACGGGAACAGATAATCTATACGAGGCTTCTAAGGTTAATCTCCCACGGGAACAGATAATCTATACGAGGCTTCTAAGGTTAATCTCCCACGGGAACAGATAATCTATACGAGGCTTCTAAGGTTAATCTCCCACGGGAACAGATAATCTATACGAGGCTTCTAAGGTTAATCTCCCACGGGAACAGATAATCTATACGAGGCTTCTAAGGTTAATCTCCCACGGGAACAGATAATCTATACGAGGCTTCTAAGGTTAATCTCCCACGGGAACAGATAATCTATACGAGGCTTCTAAGGTTAATCTCCCACGGGAACAGATAATCTATACGAGGCTTCTAAGGTTAATCTCCCACGGGAACAGATAATCTATACGAGGCTTCTAAGGTTAATCTCCCACGGGAACAGATAATCTATACGAGGCTTCTAAGGTTAATCTCCCACGGGAACAGATAATCTATACGAGGCTTCTAAGGTTAATCTCCCACGGGAACAGATAATCTATACGAGGCTTCTAAGGTTAATCTCCCACGGGAACAGATAATCTATACGAGGCTTCTAAGGTTAATCTCCCACGGGAACAGATAATCTATACGAGGCTTCTAAGGTTAATCTCCCACGGGAACAGATAATCTATACGAGGCTTCTAAGGTTAATCTCCCACGGGAACAGATAATCTATACGAGGCTTCTAAGGTTAATCTCCCACGGGAACAGATAATCTATACGAGGCTTCTAAGGTTAATCTCCCACGGGAACAGATAATCTATACGAGGCTTCTAAGGTTAATCTCCCACGGGAACAGATAATCTATACGAGGCTTCTAAGGTTAATCTCCCACGGGAACAGATAATCTATACGAGGCTTCTAAGGTTAATCTCCCACGGGAACAGATAATCTATACGAGGCTTCTAAGGTTAATCTCCCACGGGAACAGATAATCTATACGAGGCTTCTAAGGTTAATCTCCCACGGGAACAGATAATCTATACGAGGCTTCTAAGGTTAATCTCCCACGGGAACAGATAATCTATACGAGGCTTCTAAGGTTAATCTCCCACGGGAACAGATAATCTATACGAGGCTTCTAAGGTTAATCTCCCACGGGAACAGATAATCTATACGAGGCTTCTAAGGTTAATCTCCCACGGGAACAGATAATCTATACGAGGCTTCTAAGGTTAATCTCCCACGGGAACAGATAATCTATACGAGGCTTCTAAGGTTAATCTCCCACGGGAACAGATAATCTATACGAGGCTTCTAAGGTTAATCTCCCACGGGAACAGATAATCTATACGAGGCTTCTAAGGTTAATCTCCCACGGGAACAGATAATCTATACGAGGCTTCTAAGGTTAATCTCCCACGGGAACAGATAATCTATACGAGGCTTCTAAGGTTAATCTCCCACGGGAACAGATAATCTATACGAGGCTTCTAAGGTTAATCTCCCACGGGAACAGATAATCTATACGAGGCTTCTAAGGTTAATCTCCCACGGGAACAGATAATCTATACGAGGCTTCTAAGGTTAATCTCCCACGGGAACAGATAATCTATACGAGGCTTCTAAGGTTAATCTCCCACGGGAACAGATAATCTATACGAGGCTTCTAAGGTTAATCTCCCACGGGAACAGATAATCTATACGAGGCTTCTAAGGTTAATCTCCCACGGGAACAGATAATCTATACGAGGCTTCTAAGGTTAATCTCCCACGGGAACAGATAATCTATACGAGGCTTCTAAGGTCAATCTCCCACGGGAACAGATAATCTATACGAGGCTTCTAAGGTCAATCTCACACGGGAACAGATAATATATACGAGGCTTCTAAGGTTAATCTCCCACGGGAACAGATAATCTATACGAGGATTCTAAGGTTAATCTCCCACGGGAACAGATAATCTATACGAGGCCTTTAAGGTTAATCTCCCACGGGAACAGATAATCTATACGAGGCTTCTAAGGTTAATCTCCCACGGGAACAGATAATCTATACGAGGCTTCTAAGGTTAATCTCCCACGGGAACAGATAATCTATACGAGGCTTCTAAGGTTAATCTCCCACGGGAACAGATAATCTATAGGAGGCTTCTAAGGTTAATCTCCCACGGGAACAGATAATCTATACGAGGCTTCTAAGGTTAATCTCCCACGGGAACAGATAATCTATACGAGGCTTCTAAGGTTAATCTCCCACGGGAACAGATAATCTATACGAGGTTTCTAAGGTTAATCTCCCACGGGAACAGATAATCTATACGAGGCTTCTAAGGTTAATCTCCCACGGGAACAGATAATCTATACGAGGCTTCTAAGGTTAATCTCCCACGGGAACAGATAATCTATACGAGGCTTCTAAGGTTAATCTCCCACGGGAACAGATAATCTATACGAGGCTTCTAAGGTTAATCTCCCACGGGAACAGATAATCTATACGAGGCTTCTAAGGTTAATCTCCCACGGGAACAGATAATCTATACGAGGCTTCTAAGGTTAATCTCCCACGGGAACAGATAATCTATACGAGGCTTCTAAGGTTAATCTCCCACGGGAACAGATAATCTATACGAGGCTTCTAAGGTTAATCTCCCACGGGAACAGATAATCTATACGAGGCTTCTAAGGTTAATCTCCCACGGGAACAGATAATCTATACGAGGCTTCTAAGGTTAATCTCCCACGGGAACAGATAATCTATACGAGGCTTCTAAGGTTAATCTCCCACGGGAACAGATAATCTATACGAGGCTTCTAAGGTTAATCTCCCACGGGAACAGATAATCTATACGAGGCTTCTAAGGTTAATCTCCCACGGGAACAGATAATCTATACGAGGCTTCTAAGGTTAATCTCCCACGGGAACAGATAATCTATACGAGGCTTCTAAGGTCAATCTCCCACGGGAACAGATAATCTATACGAGGCTTCTAAGGTCAATCTCCCACGGGAACAGATAATCTATACGAGGCTTCTAAGGTTAATCTCCCACGGGAACAGATAATCTATACGAGGCTTCTAAGGTTAATCTCCCACGGGAACAGATAATCTATACGAGGCTTCTAAGGTTAATCTCCCACGGGAACAGATAATCTATACGAGGCTTCTAAGGTTAATCTCCCACGGGAACAGATAATCTATACGAGGCTTCTAAGGTTAATCTCCCACGGGAACAGATAATCTATACGAGGCTTCTAAGGTTAATCTCCCACGGGAACAGATAATCTATACGAGGCTTCTAAGGTTAATCTCCCACGGGAACAGATAATCTATACGAGGCTTCTAAGGTTAATCTCCCACGGGAACAGATAATCTATACGAGGCTTCTAAGGTTAATCTCCCACGGGAACAGATAATCTATACGAGGCTTCTAAGGTTAATCTCCCACGGGAACAGATAATCTATACGAGGCTTCTAAGGTTAATCTCCCACGGGAACAGATAATCTATACGAGGCTTCTAAGGTTAATCTCCCACGGGAACAGATAATCTATACGAGGCTTCTAAGGTTAATCTTCCACGGGAATAGATAATCTATGCGAGGCTTCTAAGGTTAATCTCCCACGGGAACAGATAATCTATACGAGGCTTCTAAGGTTAATCTCCCACGGGAACAGATAATCTCCCACGGGAACAGATAATCTCCCACGGGAACAGATAATCTTAGTTAATTTTGGTTATCCTATTTTGTTCCTTTGTTTTAGTTCCAAATACTTTTAAAATTAATCTGTTGACTATGAGCAGGCCCACTGAGAGGGGGGGGGGGGGGGGGTCAGTCGGGGCGGCGCCCCGGGCCCACGCCTTTAATAAATGTACCAGCTCATTATAATTAAGGGTCCAGACAAATAAACAAGTAGAAAGCTGTTTTCTAAATCACAATTCATCAATTCATTTTTGTTCTGCTGATTCCTTGCTTATGACACACCGTAGTGGACTTTGTTTGAGTATCATTATTTGGAGAATTGGAGGAGAGGGCCAAGTTTCCTTTTGCCCAAATATTCTCTTGGTGACCCTGACTATGAGCGTACATGATGAATGTTATTCCAGAAACGCAACGCATCGTGTGCACTAAATTAGATATCTACGTTTTTATTGAAAGTGAGTAAGTATATTGCATAGAGAAAAGAAGGAAAACAAAATGTTTATTTGACTTCTATAAACAGAACAGATTTAAGACTGTATGAAACATTGTACTACTTACATGGTGAAGACATACGTAGAGATCGAGCATTTATCGTAACCTCTACTCTATCACACACGAGGAACACGTTCAGCCATGACCACTTGATTTGTACATTAAGTGAACAATGATACCAGATGCTTGCTAACCATTTGTATTGGGTTTTTTCCAGTGTTCTCCGGTTTCATGTACCAGTTAAACTATATTACTTAGGGAGGGGGTTCTGAAATTGCCTTTAAACAAACATGAAATAAAAAAAAACTAAAAAGAAAAAAAATCAAACCCATATCTTTAACGCAAGCTATGTACACAGATGAGCAATTAATTTAACATTTTCTCTGAGTACTGTTACGGTTCCCCGAGCCCAATCCACAGAGCTGTCAAGCACGTCCGCATGTGGCTTCTCGATGGGGGGTTGTCCGTTCATAATACGGAAAGCCTGATCGTGGACTAGAGTGGGTACTCTGCTTGAAGAGTGTCACACTTCTTCCACTTTAAAGACCACATTTGTAGATTTCGAAAATGAGTAGGCACGTTGTAACTGCTATAAAAGGCTAAATGTTTCCCCCAAGTCTTTCTTTCCGTACCTTTCCACTGGCAGTCAAAAATGGTTGCCCCAGTGGTTCCATGCCCATCCCCGCATTTCAGTAAATTGTTTATATTTTGTTGACCTGGTTCTCGTCCTGACTATGCATAAAATATCTACCGCTGGACGCTCAGCAACAAATAATCAAGCAATCTAAAATTTTCAAAACATATTTGGCAAATGAAGTCCATGTTCTAGTTTTTTCTAAGCTAAATCAAGATATCAACACAATTAAAAATATCTTCCCATAGATTTAATTTATGTAAAATGGTATCATGGGTCCGTCGTTGACATGTAATGCGGCGGGTGGAGGTCTAGATATATGATTTTGCTTACCATCCAGCGTTTCATATTGACGTGTGTTTTATTTTACAGGCGCCATGATGAGTAATTAAAATCAAAGATTCGCTCAAATATGAATAGTTAATAATTAATGTGTGTAAAATATGTATTTATCAAACCCGACGTAGCGACATGGTATTTATTCCCGGGTTTTCACCTTAGGTGTGATATTTGACAGCGGTTCATACCTTTTAGATCATTTTAAAGATAGAACATTCATAGATCTCAAAATTTTACTCAAGTATGTAATGGGAATTCAACAGATATCATCTGCAAGTCCTAATGTATTATAAATACGGACAGTTGTAGACCATAGTCTTTTAAATGTTTTACAATGCTACACAGTCTTTGGAACGCTTGAATAATGGCTGTCGTACTCTTGACGATTTAATACGTCAAAATAACATTGTTTTCTGGCAGATGTATTAGTTTGCAGTTAATTAAAACTGTTATCATATTAAAATGTAATTAATTGGTTTGGTTGATTTGTTATTTATGATGATCCATTAAATGACGTCTTCTTCAGCTTGGACTATTTTAGTACCATACAACAAAAAGAACCACCTAAGCACATAGAACTTTGGTATGTCCATACTTTTTCCTTACTTAATCGGCTATGATTAATTAGTCTTAATTCGAATTATCAGATGATTAAAAGACTGGACAAGTGGAAAATAATGTTTATTTTTGAGGGCAAAAGAATTTTATGAAAGATGAACAGATATGAAAAATATTCTGTGAAAAATGGTATTGATTCGAAATGTTAATTATCTGATCATTCGAATTAAACCGGGTAAAGTTATTCCACGATTTGTAATAATAAATACTGAAATAATCTCGAAGAATGGAATTAGGATCTAGCTTTTGTGGTTTTGGGTCATCTATACTGGATAACCATATCGAACTTTAAGGGGAATCTAAGTTTTTTTTTCGCCAAATAGCATAGATAAATATCTTGTCGTAAAAGATATAACAAATAAATTACAGTCAAACCTGTGTTAAGAGGTCACCTTTGGAACTAAGAAATAGTGGCGTTTTAAGACAGGTGACCTCAATGTTCGATTACAGGACAAGAAATGGTCACCTTTTAATACAGATGACCGCATGTGCAGGTTTCTCTTTATTTGACTGCACTTTTCAACAGCAGGGTAAAAATTTAAAGAAAAATTATCGATTGATCATATAGCAAAATAATCTGATTTTTTGTTTCGTTATTGATTTAAAATGCAGACAAAGAAGAACCGTTTTTGTTGCTGTACAAAAACAGTACTGTAAACTTACAACGTGCATCAGGTTGTAATGAACAACAGTTTGTTAGCAATGAACGTTGGTGACGCTAAGTCTTCCCTCCTATCCATTATATCCCCTTCTTTTCCGGTTGCAATCTAACATTCCTCCCCAAAGTCACATACCATCACTACTATAATATACAGTATATAGAGGCCACTCAAGGGAACCAGAAAATATGGCTTTATGAGCATTTGCCCTTTATATACAGGCCAAGTTAAAATTATGATGAAGATTATTACAGAAAACAAACGTCGTGTGCACTGCATTTGATATCTACGTTATTATTATTATTATTATTATTATTATTATTATTATTATTATTATTATTATTATTATTATTATCATTATTATTATTATCATTATTATTATCATTATTATTATTATTATTATTATTATTATTATTATTATTATTATTATTATTATTATTATTATTATTATTATCATTATTATTATCATTATTATTATTATCATTATTATTATCATTATTATTATTATCATTATTATTATCATTATTATTATTATTATTATTATTATTATTATTATTATTATTATTATCATTATTATTATTATTATTATTATTATTATTATTTCATAATGATTTTATTTAAACAATTTTATTGGCTATCATGCTGCCACCTGACATTCCGTAAAATTTGATATTGTTTGATTAAAACTCGTATTGACTTGGTTTCACTTTCGTTTTCTATAGACAGTGATTTGTTATATAAAGGTGCCCTTTAAGGTAGGTTTGACTGTACATGTAGAACACATTAGTAAGGGAGAGAGTAATTGTTGCTTGACGTTAAGTGAGCAATTTTAAAGCTTTGTCATTGGGAAAACCTTTTGATGATAATGGCGAGAAGAGTTACTTATTGAGGAGATGTCGAGGATGCGTGATTTAATACTATACCAATACAATGAGTTGGATTTTTATAGCGCTATCTCACTGTAACAACAAGTACGCATGTCGTTCCTCCTGGACGCATTACCCTGGCTGCGAGCCAACCAGCCTTTGTTCACGGTTTATTCTATACTGCGGTATACTCATAGTCTTTCATAATTGGTTTGACCAAACCGCAGATCGAAAACCTGGTCCATAATTAATAAATTACTTCAACGCATATTTTACTTTACCTTAAAAATCAGATTTCTGTTAAAGTGTAGAGCATCGTTCAATATTCAAAGGTTTTTACTGGCACATAATTTAGGAACAATGATTTGAGACAATTTGAAAGCAAGCTTTATAATTTTCTTTCGAATTCACTTCAAATTCAATCATTTTTGTTGAGTTGTCGTTCTTTCTATAAAAAGTGATTTTTCTTCAATTTGGTAGCGTGACAGTACTCAACATTTTAAGATTTAAATCTTATAATAGCTTCGTTTTCATTTGTCGGGACTTACCGCACGCAGTCATGTATTATATAATTTTTGTTAGTAAAAGATGAAATCCAAGAGGGACAAATTTCATTTTTCGCTGATATGATAACTACCAGTATCCAGATTTAACACAACCAGGTTTTGTTAAAAAGATACTTTTCATATTGGAACAAGATACAAAATGTATGCATGTATTTTCATCAATTTTTATCTGATCAAAGCTTATATAGTTTAGTAAGTTAAATATAATCTTTAAAATCACTGACAAGCACTTGACAAATGTTGCATAAGAAGATTACTATTACAATGTTGCACTCAATTGTACAAGTAAAATGTTGTCTTTTTAATTACATTTTATTTACCATGTTGTCGATTAACACCTTGTTTTGTTTGGTTTAAAGTGGATACAATGGGAAACAAAATACTGCACTGTCGGAACAATTTTAAAATCTAATCGAATAATTGTTAGGGTACTGGCGTTTAACGCCACTTTCAACAATATTTCAGCTATATATTGGAGGTAAGTTTTATTGGTGGAGAAAACAGAAGTACCCGGAGAAAGCAACCGACCAGCCGTAAGTCACTGACAAACTTTATCACATAATGTTGTATGGAGTACACCTCACCTGAGCGGGGTTCGAACTCACAACGTTAGTGGTGATAGGCCCTGATTGCATATGTAGTCATAAATCCAACTACCATACGATCACGGCCTCGAAAAATGGTAGAAGCAGAGGCAAACTTGATACCACTAAAACACATATACATGAGCGCTCACTTCACTGGCTTGGTACAGTCACGTCAATAAAAAGTGGCGGGGTTAAACTAGTTCGATGAGCAGAAACGTCCCCTCCTAGTGAAAACTATTGTTGATTAATACCAAGTCTGTACTGTGTTACTGATCTCATGATGAGAATAAGTAATTACTATTTGATGAGATAATGATGATGCCTGTTTTTTGTACTTGACCAACACGCTGATCTGGATTTTCATACTCCCAGGTCATTGAAACTACAGTCCATATATAGACATATTACTTCACTCGGATACATTACCATGACTACGTGCCAACATGTCCTTGTTATTAATACTAATGCTGCGTGCTTGTATTGGAGGTCACACAACAAATATCAATTTCATACTCTTTGACCCGAAAGTATCTAGAGCTAAGTACGTGTAAACGAAGTGGTCCACACATCGTAAGTTCCAGAGGTATGAGTAATTACAGACATTATCTTGATAAATTGAAGTTGTGTAGGAAAAGCTTTATTATACCAAAGGGGTAATTAGAAACCTAAAATCGTGGAAAGAAAATGGAGAAAAGACAAATATTGATCGATAGAACACTCAGAAAACTACAAATTGAGCAACACAAACCCCATTAATAATAGGGGCGATATCACGTGCTCCGTAAGTGTAAGCCGTTCTTGCACCACCAATGGCACGTGTGGTATTGCTGGTAAACGACACGAACACCATCTAATATGGAAATCATATTGGACACCAGTATACACGTACGTAAATAAATACAAATAACAAATAAAGCATGACCCCTACAAAAGCATGACCCCTACAAAACAAATGGCAGTAATGACGAAACAAATATCGCTTGTAAGTGAAAATCTTAGAGGACTGGACAACATGGAACTTAAAAAACGTGAAAACAAGTTATTGGACTCAAATGAACAACACGAACATAATACATAATAAAAGATGGACAGGATATCAGGTCTTCCGGAAGGGGTTAGCACTTCCTGCTCCACTAGTGACACTCGTCACATTTTTAGTAAATGTCAGGTGGTTACACTTTAACTCTAAATCAAGAGACACTGGCAACATTGGGTAAACAAGACACATGACAAGAGACACTGGCAACATTGGGCACACAAGACACATGACAAGAGACACTGGCAACATTGGGCACACAAGACACATGACAAGAGACACTGGCAACATTGGGCACACAAGACACATGACAAGAGACACTGGCAACATTGGGTACACAAGATACATGACAAGAGACACTGGCAACATTGGGCACACAAGACACATGACAGAGACACTGGCAACAATGGGCACACAAGACACATGACAGAGACACTGGCAACATTGGGCACACAAGACACATGACAGAGACACTTGCAACATTGGGTACACAAGACACATGACAGAGACACTGGCAACATTGGGCACACAAGACACATGACAAGACACTGGCAACATTGGGCACACAGGACACATGACAAGAGACACTGGCAACATTGGGTACACAAGACACATGACAAGAGACACTGGTAACATTGGGCACACAAGACACATGACGGAGACACTGGCAACATTGGGACACAAGACACATGACACGAGACACTGGCAACATTGGGCACACAAGACACATGACAGAGACACTGGCAACATTGGGTACACAAGACACATGACAAGAGACACTGGCAACATTGGGCACACAAGACACATGACGGAGACACTGGCAACATTGGGCACACAAGACACATGACAAGAGACAAGCAAAACACAAAAACACAACACAGAAAAAAAAATAAAAAGATGAGCAACACGGACTCCATCAAAAACAGGGGGTGAACCCAGGTTCTTGTTAATGGTAAGCAGTTCCTGCTTCTTATAAGACACCAGTCGTGTTAGTCATATATATAATAAAGTCCGATAAAAGTCTTGCCGTTGATAGAGGAAAGAACAAATCTACGTACTTTGTCATTTGAGATATTGATATTTTGGTCAACCAGATCGTGACCACGACCGTAATTTTGTTTGTAGCGATGACTTAAGCCCTAGGAACAACGTAGTCTCGTTTGACCAGCTTTTATGTCAGCAGCTGAGCTCTGTCCAGAGAATCACTGTATTGGGCACAAGCTCTAGAAGCCAACGAACCCAAAAACGTGGCAACCCAAACCTTGTAATGCTAATCATTTTTTTCTGTCGTATCTATTACTAGGACGTTGTTAGATTTATAGTAAAACATAACTAAAATACCTTCCTGTTTGTTGAGTATATTTTACAACAGCTCTTGTAACCGATTTACTACAGATAATAAAATATACACTATATATATAGAGAGAAACATGTTACGACACAGTAACACACATCTTGATAAATGGACCCATTCTTTTGCATGATTTAAATCATATTTCGAAATCACTTTAAAAAATTAAAAAATTAAAAATGCAAACCAGAATTCAAGTTTGATTTCTTATGACTGGCATATCACCAAGAAATGAGATATTCTGGTCCACGGTCCATTCTTTTGCATGATTTAAATCATATTTCGAATTCATTAAAAAAAAATGCAGACCAAAATTCTGAGTTTGATTTCTTATAACTTGCATAACCCCCACAAAATGAGATCTTTTGGTCTACGAGCCAATCTTTACACGATTTAAATCATATTTCGAATTCACTTAAAACTAAAATTTAAAAATGCAGACCAAAATTTTGACTGATTTCTTATGCTTTCTATAAGCAAAAAAATGAGATCTTTTGGGTTAAAGTTTCACATCAGTATTTTGCCTTGTCACCCTAACCAGCAGGATAAACCCCGATTTAAAGGGATACATAATACATGAAAACAATGGCTCAGATTATTTCTGTGACCATAAAAAGAAATAGATGTGTATTGTGTAACCTTTCTCCACCCTTTAAGAAATAATTTTATATAATCCAGGGAATTACGAAATTCCGATGGTTGACAGGTTGCATTATATAATTACAAAATTAAAAATAAATAACTAAAAGGAGTTCCGAAAGGCATGTTTGTTTTGGAATATGAAAGATGAATTTGTGGTACAGGAGTAAAGCTGAAAAATAAATAGACATATGTAATATTTATACCATGGAAGCGTTCGATTATTTAACCGTTAAAGGCATACAGGCTGTCAGAATTGATTTTTTTTGTTTATATTAAAAGTTGCCAATATTCGATGTTTTATACTAATAAAATGTTCTGAACAAGAAACCAGGTTTAAAAAATAAGTTATAATGTCGTAATTAGTGAAAAGAATTCGAATGTCTGTCGGTGAAATCGCCATTAACACACCTAATTATAAGTTGGCTTCTTATTTCCGAAGTTTGCCGAATACTGATAACTGCTATAAATAACCAGGTAGCATTTTGCATGTAAATTCGTTAGAATTAATTAAACAACAGTATTAAGAAAAAACTGCTCGAACATGCTAATCTGGGTGACGGGTCTCTGTAATCGGGCGGCTGTATCGAGAAACAGATACGGTGTTGAAAAAACTGTTGATACTCATAAAATATTGATAAATGCAATAAAATGTTATGTTTGTCTTCAAGAAATATGATAAACAAAACCATGTGTGAAGTTTTATGACGAAATATCTACGATTTCTATGTAAATTTACGAGTTGAAGTTGCGGCTGTATCGAGAAACAGATACGGTATTGAAAAAAACTGTTGATACTCATAAAATATTGATAAATGCAATAAAACTTTATGTTTGTCTTCAAGAAATATTATAATTTAAGAAATATATCTATGAAATTGGATCCCGGGGTAATCAGTTATGTTATATAATGGTATTTTGTAAGAATGACACTTCAAATTGGAAATACGTGATGAAATCAATAAAAACAAACCCAAACTCTGCAAAGGGGCCCGATAAAGGGAAAATTGTAAATAAATTGTATTGCATATTATTGACAACACTTGAGTTGACTTGATTATATTTTTTTTTAGAAAAAAACAGACATGAAGTTCATTATTTTAGTCTCTAATTTAAAGGAGATATCACCTAGCGTTTTCTCCTGAAAAAAGAATATATAAACAACTACGATGCAATTCTACTGTCAAAATTCGATTCGGCCGAAAACAGATACTAAATTAAGCTTGCGTGTTGAAAAATGGAGTAGGTCGGTATAACATCTTTTTTAATTTTTACACAAAGCTTGCTGAATCCTCCTTTTTGTGTCGTTTTCGTGTAGAATCCGTCAATGTTTTGGTTTGTGCCATGTGCTTTTATTTCAACAAACAATTTCGCACATGCGCAAACGCTTTACTGAATGAGGTCACTGTGTAGGTCGTATGAATATATGAATATTGTGCGGGTAAACATTGAATTCTTTACTGGATTCAAGAAAATAAAACAGCGACGTATTTCCTTCGTTCTAGGCTATTTACGTATGATATTATGAAAAATTTCAACTGCAATTAGTATAAAACATCGAATATTGGCAACTTTAAATATGAAAAAAAAAATCAATTCTGACAGCCTGCCTGTATGCCTTTAAGCTAGGAAAACCGTAGTATAAATGATTTGTAACACGAAGCCATGCAATATCACATCTAGGACGTTGATTATTGAACGGCTCTCTGAGAGTAGTAAAGCTACAGCCGGATTTTAAAGTTTCATAGTTTTTAGCTGTTGCTTACATTCTGGTATATAAACCATAAAAAGATCAAAGGAAAACAATGCATTCATGTTACAATACACTTTATTTATTGAGAAATCTTTAAAGGGTAATAATAGCGACCATCGCAAGATGCGAGCTAAACAGTAACATGTGTGTAAGGAGATGAATCAATATATGATCAATGCCAACCGGAAATGGATTCTAAGTTTCGGCATAGAATGGACGATCGGAGTGAAGTACAGGAAATAGCCTTTTAATTTGAATAGAAAATAACTATCCAGTTTAAAAATAAAAAAAGAAAATTAGCAAGGGAACCGTACAGATTCTTTACATGAAACATGAAACGATTAATTTATTTAAAAAATGGACAATCGTTAGACCTTCTTGTTTCGCCCCTAAAGAACGATCGGCCCTAAAAAAAAAGTCGTCCCTGATGTATCTCGGCCCTAAAAAAAGTCGTCCCCGATATATCTCGACCCAAAAAATCTCCTTTGCAATAGAATTAATTGGGTAAGTCGAATTGAAGAACAAAGAATAATCAAGAATAATGAAGAAAAGAACCCAAAACTACTATTTGTGTTGTTTAAATGTGTTATTTCATCATCTCAAGGACTTACATGATTTAAATATTAGATAATGTGAATTTTGCTTCGTTGGCACTACAGGTAGCACCTGTCTCATATTAGACGTTTGACTCATAATCATAGACTAGTAAAATACATGTACATATCTATGCGTGGATGCGATGCTCGCCTGTAGGCTGTGCCTAATCCATATTAAAATGATGAACAGATATATCATGATTGGGAGGGGTATTTGCGAAAAATACCAGTCGAGAGAGACGAAAAATTTCCCGAGCCGAAAGGCGAGGGAACTTTAGTCTCTCGACTGGTATTTTTCGCAAATACCCCTCCCAAACATGATATATCTGTATAGAATACCACACTGTCGTAACAGTTCCAAAATACAATAGAAAAATCGTAGAGAGGCAAAATCGATACAACTAACACAAATGTATGACCGCTCACTTTACTGGCACTTCAATAAAAAGTGATGGGATTAAACAAGTTTTATGGGCCCAAACACCACTCTTAGTGAAATGAAGCGATCAACCAAGAGTGAAGAAATTTGACATATTTGTTGCAGTCCAAGGTTTTAACAGAAACAGATTCTTGCTTGTATGTTGTTATTTGTTTATTTGTTGGAAATCACATCCAACGGTTTGAATCTTGCGTGTAATAATGACCGTGCAACAAAACGTCTTCTTGTGCATGAACTCTTACTTTTGTTTTACATCATCCTGTTCATTTAAAAGAAAACACAAACGAAAAACGCATTTTACCGGTTTTAAATAAAAAAAGTCTGTGATGATTACAAGATAGTATATACAATGTGTATACATAATATTAATAAAACTTTGCTTTATATTTCTTAGGGACAATATCATCAGACGAATACCCAGTGGTAAAATTCACAGTTTTTGTCTGTACTACATATTGTTTTGCCTTTTATGTATAACATTAATTATCGAGAAAGAGCGATATGAACTTCTATTGAGCACTTTGTTTTAAATATGACACACATCGTCTGCGTAGCTTTACATAACCTTAATGTCACGTGCTAATTTTAATGGCTGTTGGGCGCGAAACGGTAACAACTTTTCTCACATACTACAGTAAGAAGATTATAGACCTGAGGATTATATAAACATCTTAGCGGCCATTAAAGTCACTAAATTTGTAGCCAAATCAATCAGCCTTCGATAAAAGTCAAGCCCTGTGTTGTTAATATTACATGAAGGTCATAACTTTAAACAGTTTTTGCATAATTCTATCTTTGATTTAAATATCCAAGTGCAAATTTAATGGCATTATTAAATCACAAAACGGATTCCGTAAAAATCCGGATTAAAGATGGCGTTTTATTTTATGCTTTTAAACATAGCTTATTGTTGTCAAATCATTACTTTGAATTAAAAAGAATATTATAAAAGATAGAGAATAGAGTTACAATAAGTGACTATTCCTTTTAGTTTTATTATTATCCCCAATGAAAGGGACCACCAGACGTTTCTACAGCATATACGTTTGAACACAGCATGTATATGGTGCTAAAATGTACAAGCTTATAAAAAGGAAACCAGTCATTGTGTAGGGGAAAAAACAGGTCACAAAAGTACAAAAAACTTTTTAATTTTTTCAACTTTTCGAGAACTATATGTAAGCGTATTTGATTCGACAAGCTAAAAATACAAACACGAACAGGTTAATATGATCTCTTCAACTTGTTGACATATTTTGTCTTAAATCCTAAAATCCACGTATCCAAAGCATTTTTTATTTTACAATGCATTGTTTATTTGTGTTATTTGTATTTATTTACGTATACTGGTGTCCAACACGATTTCCATTTCAAATGATGTTCATGTCATGTGTGTCACATGTGGAATAGGAACATCTAACCCTTCCGGAGCACTTGAGTTCACTCCCGGTTTTTAGTGGGGTTCGTGTTACTCGATCTTTAGTTTTCTATGAAATGATTTGTAGATCATTGTTTGTCCTTATTCGTTTGGCCATTGTGTTGTCTGTCCTTCGATTTACGACTTCTGATTACCCCTTTCTTAGAATTGGGATACTTTACGACCCCCCCTCCATTTGTATCTTGATGGTAAGTTTTATTAGCGCATGCAACAGCAGTAGGTACTCCAAATAAAACCTCTGACCTCTCGTAATTCACCATCAAACTTATAAGAGACTGCATCGAGGACACACCAGGAGTAACGAGCGCAACTCGAAAACCTTAGTGGTGGATGACACTCGTGAAAATAGTAAAATCATGAACCATCATGCTTTCGTTTCAGACGATGATGCCATTGACGAACTTTCCAAAAATGTCTGATTGTTTATGGTTAGGGTTGTGGTGTTTAACGCCACTTTCAACAACAGTTCAGTTATAACGTGGCGGTTTATCACGTCTGAAAAAAAGTTGGTTTCTGAAACGTACGTTACAACTGAAAAGTATTGAAAACGTTTCCGTGTGAACTCGGCAAACGTTTAGCTATGGAAAAAAAACGTATCCGTACACGTACTGTCGCACGCCCTGAACGAACCGGAACTTAATAGTACATGAACCGATTTAAGATCTTAACTATAAATATTTGTGTTTTTATTTGCCAATTTAGATACTTTTCAAATGAGATTTGGAATTTAGATTCGAAAAGATGGGATCAGAGTGCAGCTATATTTTGCAGATCTATGCATATTTTATGTTGATTTAAACACTTTAAAGATCAAAAGTTTAACAAATACAAGCACGTGATCGATATCCGTAAACTATGAATATCAATATAACAGTATTCAACTTCCTTTGAAGACCTTTGAAGGTTGTAATTCGTATCATTGAAAAACCTTTAAAACCTGCCTCGCGACGAATTTTTGTGTTTACAATTTCAAACACGGCAATTCATGGATAAACAAATATTTATCATGGAGCTCGCATCAAATAAAAACATAATTTCTAATGATATTTGAATATTAATGCCCTAGGAACGCCATTTTAACGTGATGGAATTTCGTATTTTAATAATAAAACGCTATGTGATACGCAATACGATTGCTTCACTGGTAGTTATTTGATATTCCGCGAGTAAAATAGTTCGTTTTTTCTTACGTATCTATGATCCATCGGTTTACAAACTACGTATTTTGTAATGATACACCTGATTCGGAAACCTAAATGAATGTAAACAAAACACAGGATAGTATTTCTTAATTTATCATCTTGAGAGATTCACAGTTTAATTGATTCAAAGAATGCGCGGAATTATTTATTTATTCAAACTTCTGAAACTTTAATTAGTATATCAGAATCTTTTTATTGTGTATTGCAGATTGAATTTTTGTCCTAGTCACTGGTTTCAATTTTTGTTTATAGCTAAACCACTCATCATTATATATTTTGACGGGGTTAGTTATTTAAGGCCAAATTTTGTGTAAGCTGTGGAATCTTGTTACGTAACCACTTAAGAGGACCAAATGATAATCATAAAAAAGGGGACTATGTTCATTGAATGAGTTTTTGTCATGCTAGAGAGTCCAAAAATTGGAAAGCCAAATAATTTAAACGCTTGCGCGAGCAAGAATACCAAAGATACTAATCAGGATAGACGAAATCGACTAAGATTTTTGTAATCACTGACATGATAAAATCTTTAACTTGTTAAAGATGGACAACCTATTAAGTCTATTTGGATGATTGCTTGCTTCACATCATGTCAGTTTTGTAAACGACATTTGTGGAAAAAATAATTAGTAGTTGCAGCTAGAGTCACAAGAAGAATACCACAAATTGTTAATATATACGTGTAACCGTTATCACTTAGGTTACAAGTCGAGCACAGCTGGAGGTGATTTTGTACTCGTTCTCCAAAATGGTCGTGATCGTGTGGTAGTTGCATTTACAACTACCTATGTAATCAGTGCCTATAAAGTTGTGAGGTGTACTCGATAATACAACATTATGTGATAAAGTTTGCCATTGACTTTCGACATTTCGATGGGTTTCTCCGGTTTCCTCCATCAATAAAACTGACCGCCACGATATAACTGAAATATTGTTGAAAGTGGCGTTAAACACCATAGCCATAAATCCCTCCAAATCGTCCAATCAGAGCGCGATATTTGATGCAAACGTCGTTCTGATTGGTAGTACGAGTGCAAAAATTGTTTTTGAAAGTTTTACGACCATAAGGCGGGGGAACGAACCTCAATATCAATGCTGAAATTTTATTTGTAAGTGATCTCCCTCACTACTAGATCTCTCCGCTTGTTTTTAGTAGAAGGTATATCTCACGGGTTGTATGATTTCTTTACTTAGATAAGACAACAGATGGTATTACGCTGTCAGTTTGTAGTAGCATCGAAAATTCGGTTACAACAATAACAGCAAAAAGAGATGAATGTTTTTTCTTAAACATAATTTTGTTATTAAACACATGCTTTGCTTATTTACTTCACACAAGATAAACGAGGTCAAATTATAAACACTGACTGAGTTTTCTATATAAATGCAATACATGTCACATTAACACATATTGGGCTACTAATGAATTCATAATGTATGTCTTGTAGTAAGTTTTATGACATAACATGGAAATTTAAGTGTTCTATTTAATGCTTAATTCATTTTTCATATAATGTGCAGCAAAATTTATAGGTCGTCTGTGTTTAAAATGTAGTCTCTTGACACGCTGTTATCTTTAAGTAATATTTCAGATTACAAAAACATAATAAGCAATAGTAATGATAACTGGCGGTAGTTGTGGTTGTTAGTGGTGTTTCAGTCATATCGTAGCGGTAAGTTTTATTGGTGGAGGAAACCGAAGAAAACCACCGAGCTGCCGCAAGTCACAGACAAATATTTTTACATAATGTTGTACTGAGTACACCTCGCCATGAACGGGGTTCGAAATTACAACTTTAGTGGTGATATGCACTGATCATGATTGCACAGGTAGTTGTAAATCCAACTACCATACGACCACGACCACAACATCTCCATACGATCAGAACAGTTCCATAATCTAATCAGACGTACTAACAGAGACAAAATCTATATTCCTAATACACATATACATGACCCATAGTGACCGGTAACAATCATCGCACGTATTCCTAATACATATATACATGACCCATAGTGACCGGTAACAATCATCGCACGTATTCCTAATACATATATACATGACCCATAGTGACCGGTAACAATCATCGCACGTATTCCTAATACATATATACATGACCCATAGTGACCGGTAACAATCATCGCACGTATTCCTAATACATATATACATGACCCATAGTGACCGGTAACAATCATCAAACGAAATGACCCAAATCACTATTCTTGGTATTAAAGGACATTTGTATATTTGGGTGTTTGGGTCATTTCGTGCGATGAGTATTAAATGTACCGGCCCTGTGACATGACTGCTTATTCTCCTAGCTTGGTGAAGACACTTTCAAACAGAAGTGGTGGGTTTATACTAGTTTTATGGGCACAAGCCTACTCTCAGTGAAATGATGCGGTCTCGCAAGTGTTTGTTTTCCACACGAGTGTAAATGCAGAGTATATATATCTGGGTCAGAAGCGTTGTTGTGTAGAACACTGAGTTCTAATCTTGAACTTTATCTATGTACATAATATAATTATTCGTCGTAACACAGAAGTTTCCATGCATAGTAATACAATGTGGTTCTAAAAACGAGACCTGATGGCATTAACCGTCATTTAAACAAATACAAACGTAGATATCAAGTTTAGTGAGCACGGTCCGTTTCTGGAATAACCTTCATCAGGTACGCCCAGAATAACCTTCATCAGGTACGCTCAGAATAACTTCATCAGGTACGCTCAGAATAACCTTCATCAGGTACGCCCAGAATAACCTTCATCAGGTACGCTCAGAATAACCTTCATCAGGTACGCTCAAAATAACCTTTATCAGGTACGCCCAGAATAACCTTTATCAGGTACGCCCAGAATAACCTTCATCAGGTACGCTCAGAATAACCTTCACCAGGTACGCCCAGAATAACCTTCATCAGGTACGCTCAGAATAACCTTCATCAGGTACGCTCAAAATAACCTTTATCACGTACGCCCAGAATAACCTTTATCAGGTACGCCCAGAATAACCTTCATCAGGTACGCTTAGAATAACCTTCATCAGGTACGCTCAGAATAACCTTTATCAGGTACGCCCAGAATAACCTTCATCAGGTACGCCCAGAATAACCTTCATCAGCTACGTTTCTGGAATAACCTTCATCAGGTACGTTTCTGGAATAACCTTTATCAGGTACGCCCAGAATAACCTTCATCAGGTACGCCCAGAATAACCTTCATCAGGTACGCCCAAAATAACCTTCATCAGGTACGCCCAGAATAACCTTCATCAGGTACGCCCAGAATAACCTTCATCAGGTAGGCTCAAAATAACCTTCATCAGGTACGCCCAGAATAACCTTCATCAGGTACGCTCAAAATAACCTTCATCGGGTACGCTCAGAATAACCTTCATCAGGTACGTTTCTGGAATAACCTTCATCAGGTACGTTTCTGGAATAACCTTCATCAGGTACGCTCAGAATAACCTTCATCAGGTACGCTTAGAATAACCTTTATCAGGTACGCTCAGAATAACCTTCATCAGGTACGCTCAGAATATCCTTCATCAGGTACGCTCAGAATAACCTTCATCAGGTACGCTCAGAATAACCTTCATCGGGTACGCTCAGAATAACCTTCATCAGGTACGCTCAGAATAACCTTCATCAGGTACGCTCAGAATAACCTTCATCAGGTATGCTCAGAATAATCTTCATCAGGTATGCTCAGAATAACCTTCATCAGGTACGCTCAGAATAACCTTCATCAGGTACAATCAGAATAACCTTCATCAGGTACGCTCAGAATAACCTTCATCAGGTACGCTCAGAATAACCTTCATCAGGTACGCTCAGAATAACCTTCATCAGGTACGCTCAGAATAACCTTCATCAGGTATGCTCAGAATAACCTTCATCAGGTACGCTCAAAATAACCTTCATCATGTACATTCAGAATAACCTTCATCAGGTACGCTCAGAATAACCTTCATCAGGTACGCTCAGAATAACCTTCATCAGGTACAGTCAGAATAACCTTCATCAGGTACGCTCAGAATAACCTTCATCAGGTACACTCAGAATAACCTTCATCAGGTACGCTCAGAATAACCTTCATCAGGTACGCTCAGAATAACCTTCATCAGGTACGCTCAGAATAACCTTCATCAGGTACGCTCAGAATAACCTTCATCAGATACGCTCAGAATAACCTTCATCAGGTACACTCAGAATAACCTTCATCAAGTACGCTCAGAATAACCTTCATCAAGTACGCTCAGAATAACCTTCATCAGGTACGTTTCTGGAATAACCTTCATCAGGTACGTTTCTGGAATAACCTTCATCAGGTACGTTTCTGGAATAACCTTCATCAGGTACGTTTCTGGAATAACCTTAATCAGGTACCTCAAAATCGAAAGATTGGAGATCCAAATAATTGAAAGTTTTGTCAGCAATAAAACCAAAGGGCCTAAATAGGATAGCCAAAATTAAATGTTCGATAGTACACAAAGCCATCGAAAGACATACTTTGGAATCAATGGTCAATTTTGAACCAAATCTTACTGCCAATATCATATTTCTTCATCTGTACACAAGTAACAGAACTTAGTTTTTCAACAAGATGTTGTTATATCTATCTTCCGACAAACTTTTCTAGAGATGAGAAATTCTTTAAAAATTCTTGGCCTAATAGAGGGGAGCTATTATTTATTTTTGATATAGGAGCTTCTTGTAAATATTTGTTTGGCTTACGTCCATATAACAAGCTATGTATATTTTATCTGGCCATCTGACTGTAGATTCTAGATATAGACTAGAAGTCCAATACAAAACTTTGCTTTACAGGTGAGTAAGCTTTCACAACAAGCTCTATATTCTGTTTTTAGTTTTTAATTTCATTTAAGGAACATGAACGTCTCAAATAGTTTTTTCTCATTGATCTCAGTTTTATGCATGTCATTTAGTTTCAGTGTTTTTCTTTTACTTCCTCTTTCATTGTTTATAGTTGTTTATATTGTTTATAGTTGCTTTCGTGTCTCGTTTTATTTCCTTTTTTTTTGTTTTTTTCCCCGTTTTTTTTATCTATCGCATCTTTCACTTCTTTTCTCTGTAGTGGTTTAAACATCTTTTCGTGTATAGTTATAATTATAATATGTTTTTGTTTATCCTGTTGGCTTTTAAACACCTAATGTGCCTAGTTAAACATGGTTTATATATGTTTGATGTAAAATGCCAAAAAGTTGCAATAGTTCATTAAGTGTACTGCATTCAAGGTCAGTGAATAGTAGACAATGTTTTCAAACATGCATTACTAGTGATTTCGTGAATATCTTCAAATAATTGAAATTTTATCTGTTTAGTTCGTTAAACAAGTCAAATAATCTTTTCTTCAAACTTCTGTTTGTCTCTATAAATCAAATATTTACCAAACTACTAATTTAATCAGAAGTAGAATCCATTTTTGTGGGACTATGTCTGTTTACATTTAAATACTGGATACGTCTTGACTTTGAAACATTTAAAACAGGAGATATCTGTCTGTTAAATGATGCAGTCAAATATACCTTTGTAAAATTATCTCTGTTTGTTACCGGAGCTTGATTATAGGGTTCTAGTCGTCTTTAATATCGGGATGATAAAGTATGTCATTGTAAATTAATGGTTAAGAGGGTGCGAACTTTGGTATATTCAATTTAGCTTAAAATTGACCTCCAAAGTCATTTGTCATCAAGAAATAGATACCATTTTACTTCCATGTCGCAATTTTAAAATGGGGCGTTTTCTGGGTGTTTCAGTATTTCAATAATACGAATTAAATTGTAAAGATATTTTATATAAAATCATAATTGTCATAAATTAAAATTCGAAATTTCTTAATTTATTGAACAGGTGTTAAAGAAGTAATAAAAATGAAGAAATATAAACGGTATTAAAATAAAAAATGAAAAACAGAATCTCCCCCTCTGGTTAACCGTGAGCATATCCGTTTACATTACCTTAGAAAATCATTTGTCAAATTTTGAAATAACTTCAAAGTAGATGTCCAGAAAAGTATAGATATGTCACACAAATGGTCACTTCTAAATCTAAAAATGTACTTAGAGTGACATAGAAAGGTCACATCAAACTAACCTCTCTATGGGTACATTGTGTTTTTGGCAGCTGTGGTCATTTTGTTTAACATTATGGTAATTGGTCACAGCAGGAAGATCCAAATCCTATGTTATTTTATAAGAAACACTGTCAAAAATTAACCGTTTTTCAATAATACAAATAAGAATAGTAATAGACTTTAATGATAGTTTAATAGTCAAACTTAGTAGGGAAATTAGATCTTAGTGCAGCTGTCTTTTATATAAACGTTAGAGAATACGGACGGAGAAATCAAAAATGGAAAAATCCAGAGAAAGTGGCAACACAGGGTTATCTTTTATCGTAGCTTACATTTCAAACATTATTCATGAGTACTTGGCTAAGCTTCGTTTGGTTGAAAAATTGGTTTTGTCTTCTATTAGTTGAGTCAATGAATTATTGTTGCTTAGAGCCAAGTGAGCAATTTTCAGCCATAGCGTGACGAGAAGAAGATAGTTGTGTATGTGATGTTGATATCTGTTTTGCAATAGACGAACGCACTTATAATTACATTTTTAGTGTTAGCTCACTGAAAAACAGTCCACGAGTTGACATGTAGCCCCAATCTGAAACATTATCCTGATTGTGAGCCAATCTGTTGTTATTCCTTAATGTTGGGTCCTAAGCTTAGAAAGAGTCAATACAAATGTTGTAGTCTTTAGTTTGATCCGACTGGGGACCGAACTGACAACTAACGACACTCGAAGTGAGTATGCTAACCTTACACCACCAAGACGGTTCGTTCTCTTGATAACATACATCATATCTTCAATGTGTTCTAAACATTTTATTCATATGTCTTTATATTATACTTTACGTTTTTATTTACACTATTTGTCTTTGTAAGCAAGCCGGTCCAATATAATATAAAACCCGGAATGCCCATATAATGCATCTAATTGTGTTCTGATTGAAGTAGTTTTTGTAGGTTGTGTATAATATAACAAATAGTTGATGGCACTTTGGGCCAAATGGCAGTTTATGGACCGATCCATAAACTGCCATATGACCCTCAGTGCCATGAACTATTTGCATAATGATATTTGTCAGCAAAAGTAAATAAGCACTTAAAAGTGTAAAACTTGGAATACATGTAAGTGTATCTTAGCATGGAATAGACGTAACTACATATAACTACACAAAACATAGATGAAACAACGAAAGCAAGCGAAATTATCATACAAAATAAGATGGATGTGGATAGGCTAAATAAGATGGATGTGGATAGGACATGTCTTACATATTAACAACAACATGATTTGTACAACAACATTGACGTGGCAACCGGAAGGAAAATGTAAAGTTTGAAGACCTAAAACAACTTGGAGAAGAGCGGTAGATACAAACTAAGAGATGAACAGATGGTGGCAATGGCAAAGACAGTAGCCATAGACAGAATCAAATGGAGGAAGTGCATCAGAGACTTTTGCGCCATCAGGCATGGAGAGGGTAAGTGAAGTCAGGTGAGATGTAACTTTGTTCAGTAATGTCCTATTACAAATTAATAGCAAATAAAAAAGTACTTTTTAAAAATAATTTTTTCATTATGCATTTATTTCATTTCATTTTGACCGTCACGATATAACTGAAATATTGTTGAAAGTGGCGTTAGACACCATAAACCAAACCATCATTTCATTTTTGTAGGAAAGTTTATACTTTGACTTATATAAACATAGAACTTTAATGTCACATTCTATATGGATTCGAATAAATATCACAAAACATCCAAACACAACATATTTACTTTAATAGTTTTACTTACACTTTGCAAGTGTGGACTACATTATACTTTTGAACAGCAACATAAATATCTTACCCTTTTTTTCATGACAGCCATTTTATACTTCACACACAGCCACTCAAATAGAAAGGCATGCATGTAGAGGGGGCGATATCAGGGTGCTCTCCGACAAGACAGACTTTGCCTCCGTTGCACATCTTGGTGAGATAGATGATGAGAAACATTTTCTAATATCATGTTCTACATGTACTGTAATAAGAACAGAAATGTTCAGCAGGATTAATAATATCTGTCAAAACTTTCATGTCCTCAATCCAGAACAGAAATTATATTGGCTTCTTAATAATGAAAATGAGGAAATTCTAGCCAGTATTTGTAATTTGATAAAACAAAGCACAATATAATTAAATAATTGCTCTTTTACACTGTGCACGGGCTGGCATGTTTAGAAAGGAGAAATATAATATAAATTGATAATATTACTAAATAAATAGAATAAATTTAAAGAAAAACACATATTACTGGGTTTGATCTGAATTTCTTCTTGATTCATTTTAACATGCCTTTGCACTGTCGCTTGGTGCACCCTGTAATTGAGCAATAACAATGACATATTTCCTCCAACTAGTTCTCCTGCTCTAAACACGAGGTGACACATCCGAATGGAAAACAATAATAATAATAGATATAATAATTATCTATTTTTTTATTTTTTTTATTTATATATAGTATGTGATAAGTATTTAATATTATATATAATTATTTACTATATAATTGTGAGAAAATGCAATTATCAGATAGGGTGTGCCAGAAGCACCGTCCCTTGGTGTTTTTAGCAGGTTTACTACTTGTTAAGGAATATGCAACATATGTAAAGTTTCACACTGGATCTGAGATATAGGGGACAAACCAGAACATGATCCACTAAATAATAATAATTATATTTATATTTTTAGAAATATAAAAACCTTAAACTATGTCCTTTTTCTTTTTTGTGTATGTCTCATTTATCAATCATGAATGTTTGTATTGTTAATGATGCCTCATGTGGGCCCTATGATTAGGCAATACAATATTTTTCTCTCTCTCATTGTAGGTCAGGTCATAGGAATTTCCATCCACAGTCGCTTCAAATTTCTGGAAGAAAATTCTGTGTAAATCATTGTAATACTGGAAAAATGATGCAACCGAACATACCTCTGACCTTTCGTTAGTAACATTCAAACTTTGTCACATAAAGTTTGTATTGAGTACACCTCATAAACACAGGAGTCGAATAATAAAGTATAATAGTTATAGACACTGATTGTTTATGTAGATTGTGGTCACTGATACACCCTTCTCATATATAACATCTTTACATTTAAAAATACCAGTGACAAATTAAAAACATGCACATCATTTGTGATCAAAGAAAAAAGAGAAAAAATTGATAAAAAAGCGATCGATTTAAAAAGGCAAAATATGAGGACTGTTAGTACAGAGTTTTAGGTTTATTGTGTTTAACGCCACGTTCAACAATATTTCAGTCGTCTCGTGGCGGTTGCAGTGTTTATGCTAATTTCGTCTGCTCTTTCTAATCTTGTTGTAAAGTCAAGATATTTAATATTCAAGAGACGAATATAAATGGGTGGTCTTTTCAAAACTGTTTATAATAATAAATCCTTGGTATGTTTTTTGACAGATCACTTAATTCACTCCTCTATTTAAGGGAAGTTGTTTTTGAAAAATGTCATATGTTCATTACTGTACATAATAACATTTTAGAAAATAAAATTGGAAAAAAATGTGAAGAAAAATTATTTTAAAATTCTTTCAATTTTCTGTTTACATTAATGTTGTCGTGAAGGTATTAAATTAGTCTGTAATTACCCTAGGACAAAGTAAATAACAATAAACTGGCTTGTATAAAAAATAGATAATCTTAATAAAAGGGTCTCCTCCTTTATATATTTACAGTGTTCTAAACTTTAAGAGTATTCATTGGTGATAAAATATGCCATTTTGAAGTTACTTTGCTTGAGATGTAACGAATAAAATAAAACTGTAATATATATAAAAAAAACATTTTTTTATTCTGTTTCCATGGTGATGATGATTATAGTTTTTTTCTACAGCTTTGCTTTTAAACATTTGTTATAAATTATATTGAATATTATGTCGATGTGTAAATCGTATGAAATTTTACATTTTCTTGCAACTTGTTTCCGATCTTAATTTCAATTAATTATTTAGACAATAAAATATATTTAAAACAAGTAATAATTTTTGCAGTTGTTGCAGAATTGCATTTTAGTAAGGACCAAGAATCCCCATGAACATGTAGTGTCTTCCTAACCATTTTAAGATAAATTCATGTTTAGTTTGATGATATAAGGTGCAAGAACATGAGAATTTTTATGACTTGTATATGATATTAAGTTATGCATATTTCAGCTATAAATCTTCACTTTAGTATGCAAGGATTGCGACAACAACGCCATGACACTTCCGACCCTTTACTCAGTAATGTAGAATAGTAGTACTACGCCTCATAACTAGTTTGTTAATCCCACAAATCTGAATAACAAGGACTTAAGTTTAAGTTAACGGTACATTTCAGAGGTTATACCAATAAAGATTGATATCTTTATTGTATAGCATGTACAAATCTATTATCGGTAAACACTTTTTCACACATCATTGCAGTACATGTAGCATTTCAAAAATAATTTTCATTGAAAAAGATTTTATCCATTTTTGTTGGTGGAAAAAGGTCAGTGTTACCAATTTCCACAAGAAATGGGACTTGATGGAGAGGATGCCACTATCGACAATTACTAACAAAAAGACCGTGGCATTCTCCAAAATTTACATCCTGCCCTTAATGCAAGAAAAGTTTGAAGATGCCAAAGGGGTAATAAGAAAGTGTAAACCATAGAAGGCTGCACAATACAATGACCAAAAGATACCAAAGGGGTAATAAGAAAGTGTAAACCATAGAAGGCTGCATAATACAATGACCAACAGATACCAAAGGGGTAATAAGAAAGTGTAAACCATAGAAGGCTGTACAATACAATGACCAACAGATACCAAAGGGGTAATAAGAAAGTGTAAACCATAGAAGGCTGCACAATACAATGACCAACAGATACCAAAGGGGTAATAACAAAGTGTAAACCATAGAATGCTGCACAATACAATGACCAACAGATACCAAAGGGGTAATAAGAAAGTGTAAACCATAGAAAGCTGCACAATACAATGACCAAAAGATACCAAAGAGGTAATAAGAAAGTGTAATCCATAGAAGTCTGCACAATACAATGACCAAAGGATACCAAAGAGGTAATAAGAAAGTGTAAACCATAGAAGGCTGCACAATACAATGACCAAAAGATACCAAAGAGGTAATAAGAAAGTGTAAACCATAGAAGTCTGCATAATACAATGACCACAAGATACCAAAGAGGTAATAAGAAAGTGTAAACCATAGAAGTCTGCACAATACAATGACCACAAGATACCAAAGAGGTAATAAGAAAGTGTAAACCATAGAAGTCTGCACAATACAATGACCAACAGATACCAAAGGGGTAATAAGAAAGTGTAAACCATAGAAGGCTGCACAATACAATGACCAAAAGATACCAAAGAGGGAATAAGAAAGTGTAAACCATAGAAGTCTGCACAATACAATGACCAAAAGATACCAAAGAGGTAATAAGAAAGTGTAAGCCATAGAAGTCTGCACAATACAATGACCAAAAGATACCAAAGAGGTAATAAGAAAGTGTAATCCATAGAAGTCTGCACAATACAATGACCAAAAGATACCAAAGAGGTAATAAGAAAGTGTAAACCATAGAAGGCTGCACAATACAATGACCAACAGATACCAAAGAGGTAATAAGACAGTGTAAACCATAGAAGTCTGCACAATACAATGACCAACAGATACCAAAGGGGTAATAAGAAAGTGTAAACCATAGAAGGCTGCACAATACAATGACCAAAAGATACCAAAGAGGTAATAAGAAAGTGTAAACCATAGAAGTCTGCACAATACAATGACCAACAGATACCAAAGGGGTAATAAGAAAGTGTAAACCATAGAAGGCTGCACAATACAATGACCAAAAGATACCAAAGAGGTAATAAGAAAGTGTAAACCATAGAAGTCTGCACAATACAATGACCAACAGATACCAAAGGGGTAACAAGAAAGTGTAAACCATAGAAGTCTGCACAATACAATGACCAACAGATACCAAAGGGGTAATAAGACAGTGTAAACCATAGAAGTCTGCACAATACAATGACCAACAGATACCAAAGGGGTAATAAGAAAGTGTAAACCATAGAAGTCTGCACAATACAATGACCAACAGATACCAAAGAGGTAATAAGAAAGTGTAAACCATAGAAGGCTGCACAATACAATGACCAAAAGATACCAAAGAGGTAATAAGAAAGTGTAATCCATAGAAGTCTGCACAATACAATGACCACAAGATACCAAAGAGGTAATAAGAAAGTGTAAGCCATAGAAGTCTGCACAATACAATGACCAACAGATACCAAAGGGGTAATAAGAAAGTGTAAACCATAGAAGGCTGCACAATACAATGACCAAAAGATACCAAAGAGGTAATAAGAAAGTGTAAACCATAGAAGTCTGCACAATACAATGACCAACAGATACCAAAGGGGTAATAAGAAAGTGTAAACCATAGAAGTCTGCACAATACAATGACCAACAGATACCAAAGGGGTAATAAGAAAGTGTAAACCATAGAAGTCTGCACAATACAATGACCAACATATACCAAAGGGGTAATAAGAAAGTGTAAACCATAGAAGTCTGCACAATACAATGACCAACAGATACCAAAGGGGTAATAAGACAGTGTAAACCATAGAAGTCTGCACAATACAATGACCAACAGATACCAAAGGGATAATAAGAAAGTGTAAGCCATAGAAGTCTGCACAATACAATGACCAACAGATACCAAAGGGGTAATAAGAAAGTGTAAACCATAGAAGTCTGCACAATACAATGACCAAAAGATACCAAAGAGGTAATAAGAAAGTGCAAGCCATAGAAGGCTGCACAATACAATGACCAACAGATACCAAAGGGGTAATAAGAAAGTGTAAGCCATAGAAGTCTGCACAATACAATGACCAACGGATACCAAAGGCGTAATAAGAAAGTGTAAGCCATAGAAGGCTGCACAATGCAATGACCAACAGATACCAAAGAGGTAATAAGAAAGTGTAAGCCATAGAAGTCTGCACAATACAATGACCAACAGATATCAAAGGCGTAATAAGAAAGTGTAAGCCATAGAAGGCTGCACAATGCAATGACCAACAGATACCAAAGGGGTAATAAGAAAGTGTAAACCATAGAAGTCTGCACAATACAATGACCAAAAGATACCAAAGGGGTAATAAGAAAGTGTAAACCATAGAAGTCTGCAAAATACAATGGCCAAAAGATACCAAAGAGGTAATAAGAAAGTGTAAACTATAGAAGTCTGCACAATACAATGACCAACAGATACCAAAGGGGTAATAAGAAAGTGTAATCCATAGAAGTCTGCACAATACAATGACCAACAGATACCAAAGGGGTAATAAGAAAGTGTAAACCATAGAAGTCTGCACAATACAATGACCAACAGATACCAAAGGGGTAATAAGAAAGTGTAAACCATAGAAGTCTGCACAATACAATGACCAACAGATACCAAAGGGGTAATAAGAAAGTGTAAACCATAGAAATCTGCACAATACAATGACCAAAAGATACCAAAGAGGTAATAAGAAAGTGTAAGCCATAGAAGGCTGCACAATACAATGACCAACAGATACCAAAGGGGTAATAAGACAGTGTAAACCATAGAAGTCTGCACAATACAATGACCAACAGATACCAAAGGGGTAATAAGAAAGTGTAAACCATAGAAGGCTGCACAATACAATGACCAACAGATACCAAAGGGGTAATAAGAAAGTGTAAACCATAGAAGTCTGCACAATACAATGACCAACAGATTCCAAAGGGGTAATAAGAAAGTGTAAGCCATAGAAGTCTGCACAATACAATGACCAACAGATACCAAAGGGGTAATAAGAAAGTGTAAGCCATAGAAGTCTGCACAATACAATGACCAACAGATACCAAAGGGGTAATAAGAAAGTGAAAACCATAGAAGTCTGCACAATACAATGACCAAAAGATACCAAAGATGTAATAAGAATGTGTAAGCCATAGAAGTCTGCACAATACAATGACCAACAGATACCAAAGGGGTAATAAGAAAGTGTAAACCATAGAAGTCTGCACAATACAATGACCAAAAGATACCAAGGAGGTAATAAGAAAGTGTAAGCCATAGAAGGCTGCACAATATAATGACCAACAGATACCAAAGGGGTAATAAGAAAGTGTAAACCATAGAAGTCTGCACAATACAATGACCAACAGATACCAAAGAGGTAATAAGAAAGTGTAAGCCATAGAAGGCTGCACAATACAATGACCAACAGATACCAAAGGGGTAATAAGAAAGTGTAAACCATAGAAGTCTGCATAAAAGGCTGCACAATACAATGACCAACAGATACCAAAGGGGTAATAAGAAAGTGTAAACCATAGAAATCTGCACAATACAATGACCAACAGATACCAAAGGGGTAATAAGAAAGTGTAAGCCATAGAAGGCTGCACAATACAATGACCAACAGATACCAAAGGGGTAATAAGAAAGTGTAAACCATAGAAGTCTGCACAATACAATGACCAAAAGATACCAAAGGGGTAATAAGAAAGTGTAAGCCATAGAAGTCTGCAAAATACAATGGCCAAAAGATACCAAAGAGGTAATAAGAAAGTGTAAACCATAGAAGTCTGCACAATACAATGACCAACAGATACCAAAGGGGTAATAAGAAAGTGTAAACCATAGAAGTCTGCACAATACAATGACCAACAGATACCAAAGGGGTAATATGAAAGTGTAAACCATAGCAGTCTGCACAATACAATGACCAAAAGATACCAAAGAGGTAATTAGAATGTGTAAGCCATAGAAGGCTGCACAATACAATGACCAACAGATACCAAAGGGGTAATAAGAAAGTGTAAACCATAGAAGTCTGCACAATACAATGACCAACAGATACCAGAGGGGTAATAAGAAAGTGTAAACCATAGAAAGCTGCACAATACAATGACCAAAAGATACCAAGGAGGTAATAAGAAAGTGTAAGCCATAGAAGTCTGCACAATACAATGACCACAAGATACCAAAGAGGTAATAAGAAAGTGTAAGCCATAGAAGTCTGCACAATACAATGACCACAAGATACCAAAGAGGTAATAAGAAAGTGTAAACCATAGAAGGCTGCACAATACAATGACCAAAAGATAACAAAGGGGTAATAAGAAAGTGTAAACCATAGAAGTCTGTACAATACAATGATCAACAGATACCAAAGAGGTAATAAGAAAGTGTAAACCATAGAAGTCTGCACAATACAATGACCAAAAGATACCAAAGAGGTAATAAGAAAGTGTAAACCATAGAAGGCTGAACAATACAATGACCAACAGATACCAAAGGGGTAATAAGAAAGTGTAAACCATAGAAGTCTGCACAATACAATGACCAAAAGATACCAAAGGAGTAATAAGAAAGTGTAAACCATAGAAGTCTGCACAATACAATGACCAAAAGATACCAAAGAGGTAATAAGAAAGTGTAAGCCATAGAAGTCTGCACAATACAATGACCAACAGATACCAAAGGGGTAATAAGAAAGTGTAAGCCATAGAAGGCTGAACAATACAATGACCAACAGATACCAAAGGGGTAATAAGAAAGTGTAAGCCATAGA
Organism: Bathymodiolus brooksi; assembly: GCA_963680875.1. NCBI lineage: Eukaryota > Metazoa > Mollusca > Bivalvia > Mytilida > Modiolidae > Bathymodiolus > Bathymodiolus brooksi. Next base: position 19,743,302 of record OY804585.1, read on the forward strand.
AGGCTGCACAATACAATGACCAACAGATACCAAAGGGGTAATAAGAAAGTGTAAACCATAGAAGGCTGCACAATACAATGACCAAATGAAAAAAAGACTACAAGACAAGCAATAATCTACTAAACACGACACAGGAAACTGAAGATTGAGCAACAATAACCTCACAAAACAACATATGACTCAGGTGAAAGCTGTACATTTGATGCGTCCAGCAAAACAACAGATATGACTCAGGTGAAAGCTGTACATTTGATGCGTCCAGCAAAACAACAGATATGACTCAGGTGAAAGCTGTACATTTGATGCGTCCAGCAAAACAACAGATATGACTCAGGTGAAAGCTGTACATTTGATGCGTCCAGCAAAACAACAGATATGACTCAGGTGAAAGCTGTGTATTTGATGCGTCCAGCAAAACAACAGATATAACTCAGATGAAAGCTGTGTATTTGATGCGTCCAGCAAAACAACAGATATGACTCAGGTGAAAGCTGTACATTTGATGCGTCCAGCAAAACAACACCGATATGACTCAGGTGAAAGCTGTGTATTTGATGCGTCCTGCAAAACAACAGATATGACTCAGGTGAAAGCTGTGCATTTGATGCGTCCAGCAAAACAACAGATATGACTCAGGTGAAAGCTGTGTATTTGATGCGTCCAGCAAAACAACAGATATAACTCAGGTGAAAGCTGTGTATTTGATGCGTCCAGCAAAACAACAGATATGACTCAGGTGAAAGCTGTGTATTTGATGCGTCCAGCAAAACAACAGATATGACTCAGGTGAAAGCTGTGTATTTGATGCGTCCAGCAAAACAACAGATATGACTCAGGTGAAAGCTGTGTATTTGATGCGTCTAGCAAAATAACAGATATGACTCAGGTGAAAGCTGTGTATTTGATGCGTCCAGCAAAACAACAGATATGACTCAGGTGAAAGCTGTGCATTTGATGCGTCCAGCAAAACAACACATATGACTCAGGTGAAAGCTGTGTATTTGATGCGTCCAGCAAAACAACAGATATGACTCAGGTGAAAGCTGTGTATTTGATGCGTCCAGCAAAACAACAGATATGACTCAGGTGAAAGCTGTGCATTTGATGCGTCCAGCAAAAACAACACATATGACTCAGGTGAAAGCTGTGCATTTGATGCGTCCAGCAAAATAACAGATATGACTCAGGTGAAAGCTGTGCATTTGATGCGTCCAGCAAAACAACAGATGTGACTCAGGTGAAAGCTGTGCATTTGATGCGTCCAGCAAAACAACAGATATGACTCAGGTGAAAGCTGTGCATTTGATGCGTCCAGCAAAACAACAGATATGACTCAGGTGAAAGCTGTGTATTTGATGCGTCCAGCAAAACAACAGATATGACTCAGGTGAAAGCTGTGTATTTGATGCGTCCAGCAAAACAACACATATGAATCAGGTGGAAGCTGTGCATTTGATGCGTCCAGCAAAATAACAGATATGACTCAGGTGAAAGCTGTGCATTTGATGCGTCCAGCAAAACAACAGATATGACTCAGGTGAAAGCTGTGCATTTGATGCGTCCAGCAAAACAACAGATATGACTCAGGTGAAAGCTGTGCATTTGATGCGTCCAGCAAAACAACAGATATGACTCAGGTGAAAGCTGTGTATTTGATGCGTCCAGCAAAATAACAGATATGACTCAGGTGAAAGCTGTGTATTTGATGCGTCCAGCAAAACAACAGATATGACTCAGGTGAAAGCTGTGCATTTGATGCGTCCAGCAAAACAACAGATATGACTCAGGTGAAAGCTGTGCATTTGATGCGTCCAGCAAAACAACAGATGTGACTCAGGTGAAAGCTGTGTATTTGATGCGCCCAGCTAAACAACAGATGTGACTCAGGTGAAAGCTGTGCATTTGATGCGTCCAGCAAAACAACAGATATGACTCAGGTGAAAGCTGTGCATTTGATGCGTCCAGCAAAACAACAGATATGACTCAGGTGAAAGCTGTGTATTTGATGCGTCCAGCAAAATAACAGATATGACTCAGGTGAAAGCTGTGTATTTGATGCATCCAGCAAAATCAACCGACCAACCTTTTGGAGAGAGTGTGTACTACTCTGCAATTGAGAGACGAATCAAATAGTTCTGTACACATCTGTTTCTTCTGAAGGGAGTGTTATGGACAACAACAACAATACTACTTGCATGCAGGAGGAGAGTGCATGGACATCATGATACGGCAAAAAACACTGTACTATTACCGTTAATTAGTTTTGCTAAAAAAAAACAATCATTCTATTTTGGAAACAAAGGCCATTCATGTTCCAAAAATAGCAAATTAAATGAATAAATCATACCATAATTGGTTGACTTCGATGTAAATCTACAACATATGCAATCGTTGTTTTATACAGGAACACAGTGTAGCGTTATACACAGTACAAACTCGATATGACCAAGATAATTTTTATTGGAAAATGCAAATTTAATCATCTAAATGCCAAACATATGTGATGTGACACGGTTCATTGTGATAAAAATGAGGTTGCCGTATATTACATAATCCATTCAAAAGGGTGTGGTTAAATTCATATATATTATGTCACTAATAATTACCCTTTTTTAGCCCGTTATCAAGTGTTACATATTAGTAAAACCCTTTTGTGGTTAACCTTGGCTCACATTGCATTTCTTATCATTCTGTTAGTGTAATAACGTTCTAAAAGGTCCCTTTAAAATAATAATCGACGCCACTTTTTGTTAAAAATCAAATTGTTTGACAGAACACACGTAAATGTATTTGCTCATAAACACACATTTAGTTGAAGCGAATCATAATGGTGATGTAATGGTTAGTGTGCTAGCCTGGAGTACAGCAGATCGTTGGTGGGATCCCCGATCTGGTTTAACCAAAATATATTATCTTGGAATTTGTTGCTTCTCTGCTAAACACGCGGCATTAAGGAGAAAGAGCAAAAACTGGTTGGTTCGGAATCAGGATAATGTGTCCGAGTGGGGCGCCAGGTCTATCCTCTGACAGTTGCTTCAGTGAGCTACCACTATAAAAATCCAACTAAACGTGTTGACTTTGTACAAAGGGGAGATCATCTCATCGAACTGTTATTTGTTCTCGCTTTGATATGGCTGGAAAAAAATGCATGGCTTGGCGTTAAGCAAGAATCAGTTACTCACCCGAATTAAAGCAATCTATTAGCACAGGTTTAACCCTGCCACATGTTTGTCTTTATCCACATCCATAGAATGTTAGACCATTAAACCATTCATTTTCATTGATAAAAATATATGTATAAATAAATGATAGTAGGTGAAATTCCGAACACCTCATTATATGATGTGCATGACATATCATCAGTCCTCTGTCAACGTCGCATACTGTGAAAATTAAAAAAAAAGATAGTTTAACAATGACATGCCAATTATGAACTACTTTTCTGCATCAATTTAACCTAGAGGACAACGACAGAATCTACTTGCCATCTAGATTCTGGACGAGGACAGACGGGCACAAGAATGTGTCGGGGTTAAACACGCAAAAATATTGTCTTAAGTAATTAAACGTAAATGAAACCATATTTATATTTACACAAACATTTATTAAATCTCATCTTAGAGTATCAATTAGTGCTTGGTACATTGTTCAAACCTGTTTAAAATTGAGAAATAGATTGACAAGCGTTCTCCCGTCACATGTTATTATCAAAACAAATTTAATAGATAAAAATAAATAATAAAAATACCCGGGATGGGTAGATGGATTTTATTACAACATGGCATTCAATTAAGATGTTGTTTACAAAGAAACTGACAAAAAATGTGTTTTTTTGTAAATTTCTTTACCTGCTCTATTTCATTTCATTTCATCAAAAGAAATGTGCAACTACGCAATACACATGTTTAAAAAGGAGAAAGAATGTCAATGAATGCAAGTTATTATTATAGAACAAAATAGACTCCCGAAGATTCACAATGGATTGGTATGTCGTTTAAGGCTAAGAAAATAGAATGGAACAGGAACAGGAGAACCGAGGGACGGGAAAGCAAGTAGAAATGTATAATTTGGTGAAATAACCTTCACCTTGTGCGCTCATAATCAAAAGACTGGAAATTAAATAATTTAATTTATTTATTTTGTTACATCTCAGACCTTTTATTTTTCGCAAATGCATCTATAAACCATACATTTTTGGAAACAAAAGAACAATGACTGTGTCATGGACCAATTTGAATTCAAAATATTTTATTCCAACTTTGGTAAATATACTGAAAAACTATCAAACTCTTTTCTTCTTGGAAAAGCATCTAGCAACCGTAAATATCTGAAACCAGAAGAACGATACTAGCTGTGATATGGAATAATTAGATTCCTAAATAGTTGAATTCCAACTCTGGTGAATTTCCTGGATGATTTTCAGAGATATTATTTTGCGAAATGCAGGAAGATTCGTTGCACATTTATGCGGTTTATTTATCAATATTTATATGAAGAGGAGATATATTTTAGTTCAATGAAACAGCAGTACATCTAGTTCATATATGAGTTTATTAATATGCATATTTTTAGTGGGGTTCGTGTTGCTCGATCTTTAGTTTTCTGTGTTTTGTAGATCGTTATTTGTTCGTTTGTCCCTTTTCTTTTGACCATTATGTTGTCTGTCCTTCTGTTTGCTGATTCTGATTACCTCCCTTTGATATCTTCATACTCTTCTTACTTCGCCGTGCTTACAATATATATAAGAATAAGACCATTTTTAATGGTGGTTTGATTTTCGAGGATGGGTATGGAAACTTCTGATCTGCAAATGAAAATTGAAACACCCAATTCATAGCACATACTTGCATTATATATATAAGAATGGTTGTGTAACTTTTCATGCCTATGCAGGGAAACTTCTAGTCTGCAAGTAAAAGGTGAAACCCGCAAATTTACAGTACATAAAACTAATTCAACCTCGCCACTTTGTATTGTACCTGTATCAAACCAAGAAAGTGAGTGCTCATGTATACGTGTGTTAGGGGTATCGAGTTTGCCCCTGTTCCTAGCTTCCGGTCTGCACATTAAAATCCAACTTCCGGTAAAAATAGATACTGGCAAAATTAATACTTGAAAACAATTTCATCGATGGTATAAAGGCATTAAAGCTAGTAGACATTGCTTGAACGTTATTATGCTTTCAACATACAACTACTTGACAGAAAATAACTAGGGTTGTGTTTGTGCGTGTTCAACCACATGCATGCTACTGTTTCAAGTCGACATAAACATAACGTCACAACATAATGATCTGAATTACTGTAAGTGGATGGTTATTCATCAAAGACTCTTAATTTTTAAATTACGCAATTATTGGTCTTCAAAAATGCAGAAAAGATGGTTTACATTGAATATTTATTAATTAATTAGACGGATGAAAGAAAAGAAAAGGCTTAAAATTTGAAGCATCCCTTGATGTTCTTATTTTCGTATCTATAAACACAGCAAAAGTAGATGAATTTTAATTGTCTATTCCCTATGATCAGGTACAAAATATGTAAAAATGGGATAAAAAGAGAATATGTTTCATATCTTTAATATGAACAACCTATTTTTTAAATTCTGAATATTCTTACAAATAGCACTTAAGCATGCATTATGTGCAACTAAGCAAAAATAACTGGAATTGTGTTAAGACTTGAGAGCAAAGGGGTCATAGATATTGGTATTTAACGTCACTTTCAACAATATTTCAGATATTTAATGGCAACCAGTTTTATTTGGTGGAGGAAACCAAGATATCCTTCCACAGGTCACTGGCAAACTTTATAACATAATGCTGTATCGGATACACCTCACCACAGCCATAATCTAAGTCACAACTTTAGTGGTGGTAGGCACTGATTGATTGGATAGATGTAAATCCAATTACATCGAACTTGTGAAAGATACGAAATTTTAAAGAAAGACAAACGCAAGAAATGCAACGAATATTATATCGGCTTCGGTAAGCTTTGAAAAACATTTCGCAAAGACAAGAGATGACATTAGTTTATCAACGATATTAAGATATACATACCTATAACGTGTTCCATTGTATGACAACGCAATATAATGCGAGTAATCACAACGATCGTGGACGCGACATCCCCTTTAGTATAAATAAACTATCGGTTTACTCTCTGTAATAGTATTGTTATTAGCGTCGTGTACACTAAATTAGATATCTACGTTTCAATTTCATTTTAAACATATTTTATTCATAAATAAATTAAATGGATTGGATAGCAGGCAATAGCGTATACAAATCCTCTCCATACACAAGACAACAGCAACAATATCTACGTTTGTATTGCTATCATTGCCGATGGACTATTGGTTCCTTTAATTTATTTGTTTCCAAAGATTTTTACATTAATTGACTTTCCAATCTTTTGACTAAGCATACCAGATGAACGTTATTCCATAAACGCGGCGTGTGCAGTAAATTATATATCTACGGTTGTATTACAAAATTAACACGTAGAACAAATATGCAGTGTATTGTTATTTTTATTTCTTATACAAATAGTTCAAATATTTATATATAAAAACATGCGAGAAATTTTGAATACTAGTATCATATGTTTTTAAAATTTATGATGTTGTCATTCAAAATCATGATAACGTTGGTATCATTGTCTTTTCTGGTAATTAATTTCCCATTTCAAAATTGATTTCACGAGACACATTTCTTCTAACAAAAAGTTAAATTAACTGTGTTTCTTTTGTTTTTGAGAAAATTAGTAGCCAGTTACGCCTAATTTACGTATTTTACGTTGTCTGTTTATCTTTAAACTTTTGTTTTACCTACAGTTTAATTTGCAATAAAACTACAATTTAGAGAATCGATTTACTGCGATTACAGATTGTATAGAAAAATAAGAGTCATTCCGAACGTTTCGTCCGAATGACCTTCATGCATATCTGACAGTTATCGAAAGTTGAATTGAATGTTAATTTGAAATCAAAACTGTCAATATATTGTCCCAAGTAACTTTGTTTTTATTTCTATTTACTATATCTTTTGCATAATTTAGGAAATGTATGAATGTTTATCGGAAGATATTTTATTTTTCAAAACCAAAAAGTGCTCAAATGATATTAAGAACTTTTATTTTCAAAATATGCTATGTGAATTCAAATATTTAAAGAAAAAAATATTTAAAAACCAAGAAGTGCTTAACTGATATTTAAGAACTTTTATTTTCAAAATATGTTTTTTGAATTAAAATATTTAAAAATAAGATGTACTTATATATACTTGATGGATGAGATTTAACTCTATCGTCATTTTCTTTCTTCTTTTCTCTCTCTCTCCTTTTCATTTAATTTCCACAATTTCAAAAACTCCACTTGACTGTTGCATGTGTTTGCATGATCAATTATTTAAATCGTAAACACACGCATTTCTTTGATGAAATCTTTACGTGTTTTATTCAAATATATTTGTAATATAATAATTTAATAAAATGTAATTAAATATCAATTTATTTTTGATTAATTCTAATTGAGATGGAAAAAATTAAATTAATAACAAATTGTTCCGTCACTTCCAAAAATTCCCATCACCAATTATATAAAGCATCAAAGATATTTCTAATATATGTACTTTCAAAAAGGATGTATAAAAATATATTTAATTATTATAAGTCTGCATAATATCATTTATGACCATGACCCGCAGTTGACCTATTCTATTCCATGGATATATCTTGACCATGTTTAATCCATTCAATGGCCGAGTATATTCATCATGCAAGGCCATGTAAAGCACTTGTTTATCTTAGTATATATTTAAAGTTTGCTTATTTCTGACAACTATCTTATTAAAATCCACCCTCAAATGATAACCTCATCAGTATATTTACATTTTAGAATGGCCTTAAGTGCTCAATACTGATAATAAATCTCGTAATCAATGGATGATTTGGTTGACCAATCCGGGAGTTATCCGGCAAGGGTGTTGCTTATCAACCCATTTGTTCACTATATACATTAATGCCAATTATCTCATCTGCTTAACTTTCGCCTGAATGCATGACCAACGACGATAGTACTTTATAATAACAGTTTATCACCTTTATCAATTTGTAATATCCATTTAAGTGTGTGGTCGTTTACTTCAGAAGCACTTAAAATTTGTTACATTTTCAATTAGAAACTTCAATTACGCTAATAAATTACACCTTGTTTTGGACAATATGGAATGTTTAAGGAGATAATAAGACTCTTTAATATATACATAATTGACACCTATGGTCACCTGAATTATCGGACTATGGGCACTTAGTAATTCTGAATTTAAAATTGGCCATCTATTATTTGGATGTATACAAACAAACAATAAACATACTTACTTAAAATAAACCTTTCAAAAACTTTTAAGAGGTCATTCAACTTGTGTCATAAATGCTATTGACAAAAATTGTTTCTATAGGAAAATAAGTAAGTTTTACAAACTAAACTAATGCAAAAAATAATTTTAAACAAGGGCAACACAAAGCGTGGCGTCTCCCCTCGCCTAAAAATTTGACCCGGTGAACTTGACCTTTGACCTATGACCTTGAAAATCAATAGGGTTCCAGATTCTCTTAAGGACTAAGTATGTACCAAGTTTGGTCAAAATACATTGAAGGATGTTGATTCTAGAGTGATCACAAGGATGTTACGCGGTAAAAATTTGACCCGGTGACCTTGATCTTTGACTTTGAAAATCAATAGGGGGGGGGGGGGGGGGGGGAGGGGGGGGGGGGGGTGTGTGCAAAGTTTAAAAGTCCATTTTGGGGAAAAGGGTTATACTGATGCATAAAACAATATATTATTGGCCAGACAGGAGACTTGACATTTGTTTTCAAAAAAACATGTCACTCCCTCTCCCGATAGTAAAATAGCTAATACGTCTTAAAGTATAAAATCGTATTCAACAGTAATTGTCTATTGAAATATGAATATCTTAATATTCATTTACAACTAAACATAGCTCGCTTCGTGAAATAAAGATCTACAATTCATCAAAATGACGTATATTAACGTAATGTACAGAAATTACAAAATGAGAACATATGTTTTGATTTACTTTATTTGTTTTTATACTGGGAGGTCATCATGACAAATATAATATATGTCTTTTAATGTCTTAAATGTCAAGAATATGGCATCAGATATCTGAAGTATATGGTCACTTCTATCCTTAAGAAGTGTTCACACTGTCACGTCAAAAATCGTGTCTTAATTCATTCATCAAAATGTTAACAGTGATAACAAGCGTGCTGATTTAACTGATATAGCTTTGTAACATCTAGTATCAGTTTTGATTCAACACGGAAAAAATAGCCCGAGTCCATTTTCAACTATTAAACAAAATAACATACATCTGATGTCCTTGTCTGAGGGAATATAGAAATAATACCAGTGACATACCGGAATTCACATAATTGAACATAAATACATCTTTTAATATATTTTGACCAAAACATTTAAGATATTTGCAACATTCCATAAATAGAAAAAAGTAATTTAGTACAATTACAGAATGACTAAACATTGTCACTTTTACGAATAAAGCAATTTGTAACTGATTATAATTGTTTAATCGTTCTCTTAATCTGAGACGTATTTCAACAAAATAATTTCCTCCTCACCTTGGAAAGTACAATACATATATAATACACAGAGCTCTGTATAATACACGAACGTGTATTAAATAAACAGTAATATTAAATGTCTTAAAATTTATGTAATGTACTGCCTGTAGTAATTGTTATTTCTGTTTTGCCCTGTCCAGAAATGGCGCCTTTATTATCCTCGTACTGAGAAATGCACTTTTTACCCCCATAAATTACAACTTTACAGTTTTGTCAGTTTACGACAGTCCATTTTATAATGGTACGTGTTATGTTTTTGTATATGTCATTGATAAATGTGCAAAAACACATATTTTTGGCAACTTTTAGATGTTTTTGGTGAGGGGTCGTGTCCACAAGATGACTATAAAAACTCAATTTTGACGCATGTTTTTCATTTTTATTGACCACAGATATACAACAAAGCGATAAATTACAACGACAATGACAATTAAAAAATCAAAAGATAATTAATAATATCTCATAAGTTCCACACAAGAATTATTTTTCGTTTTTATTGAATACAAATATAGAAAAAAGCGATAAATTACAAAAAAAAATACTATTAAAATTCAAAATTAATAATTTCCCACAAGAATTATTTTTCATATTTATTGAACACAGATATGCAAATAAAATTGGATAAATTGCATAGAAAATAACAATAAAAGATGATAAAAATATCTTTCCATAAGTTCCACACAAGAATTAATTTTTCATTATTATCGAACACAAATATACAAAAAATGGGATGAATTGCAAAAATAAAATGACAATAAAAGATGAAAAAAAAAATAGCTGTCCATAAGTTCCACACAAAAATAAATTTGTCATTATTATTTAACACAAATATACAAAAATTGGATAAATTGCAAAGAAAATGACAATAAAATTAAAAAAAAAATTAATATCTTCCTATAAGTCCCATACAAGAATTATTTGGCGAGATATAGACTAAATTTATTTAAAAAATTTCAGTTTGTTTTCATTGAATACCATTTAGTTAAGTTCTAATATTGTATATTATAGAATCATGTTTTAAATTTAGAAGCACGATCTATGTGATAAAATTGAATGAGATAAGAAATATTTATTATTGGAAAAAAAGATTTAAAATATGTAATGGTCTATACGTTTCTTTAGTTTTCACAAATATGTAATGTAATATGATCTTACTAAAAATATACATCTTAAGGACGTTACATTCCTGATGTGCATAAGGTATATAAGGTAATCTACTGAAGCATCAAACTTGAAAATTTATTGCAATTTTCATAATAAGATGCTCAAGAGATAGACACAAAATTAATGCGTTTCAATAAATATCATCACGTCAATGTGTGAATAATTTTTATAAAATATATTTTAGGAGAGTACGTACAGATGTGACGACATAATTGGGTGGGATTTATCTTACAGTTTCCTTCTCTGAACAAAATATTAGACCTTGGTATGTAGGATCCTTATCTTTATAAAACTCTCGAAGTGATGACTACGGAAGTCTGATAAATATTTTGATTTTTTCATTGATTTTATTTGATATTAAATGTAACATTACGTTAATATAAATTTATTCTGATTTTTAACGTTCTAATATCTCACTTATACTATTATAGTGAAAATGTTTCCTGTTTTATTTATATTGACCAATGAGCTTAGAGATTTAATGTTATGACCAGAAAGATCTGTTATAAATGTCTACAAATAAAGCCAAATATTATTATCTTAAATTTGATACTCACATGCAATAATGAATTGATTTTCGGGGTTTGGAGCAGAGGGAGGGGGTGATATTCCATTTCAAAAGAGTCCACATTATTCAAAACTGTAATCTCGTATTCCAGTTAGAACATTTTAATAAAATCTAAAATCGCATTTTCTCCTTATTGTAGTTTTAATTCGATTAAAAATTATCAAACATCAAAGGTCACAATTATTGATAAAGTGAATCAGGTGTTGATTTTGGGAATTGCATGGTTAGAGTTATGAGTGTTATTGACTATTTTCAACCATCTTTCAGTTATATCGTGGCGTACAAGGAGAAAACCACCGATATGTCGCAAGTCACTGACAAACTGTGAAATGTAGAACAGCATTATAAGCGCTGGTTCTTTACTTTAATTTATTTCTAAGTGCAAATTTGGATAGTCTGCTGTTCATTTATATCAATATCCTTTCTTACTAATTTGTATTTAACTTTTTCAGATGTGATCGACTCACAACAGTTGAAAAGCAAAATCATATACCAAATACATGCATGGTGAGGTATAATAGAGACATTATATAATAAATGTTTGCCAGTGATTTGTAGTATTTCGGTGGCTTTCTACTGGTATTCCTATCCTGCTATCCTGTTTAGGCCCTTTGGTTTACTCGCAAAACTTTTAAGTTATTTGGACTTCCAATCTTTTGATTAATTGCGTATATGATGAAGGTTATTCCAGAAACGCGTCGTGCGCACTAAATTTGATATCTACATTTTTATTCTCCAATGATAAAACTACTAAAGCTATGTATGCATGAGGAAGATTTTTAGTGCGCTCTAAAGTATTTAAATTAATTGTCTAAAAAGTTGGGTTTTTTTGTGTTTTTTTTATATATATAAAAGTTTGGTACTATATAAAGGTAATAACAAAATTACCGAACTCCGAACAATCTTACAAAGGGAAAGTCAAAACTCATAATTATATAAACAGACAAAATCAGTCAACAACCGGAAAACTGTGAAAACCGTAATGACCCTGACTTGGTACAGGCATTTCTAAAGAAATGGTGGGTTGAATCAGATTTTAAGGCGCCAAACCTCCCGCTCTCATTACGGTTCAAAGGTTCCGGCTGTCACTGTAACAGTATTTAAATACAGGAACAAAATAGGTAAAATAGTTGTCAAAGCAGTACCAGTACCATATTGGTTTTCATTGCATAATATAATGTCTGTAATTTACGGTCACCTCTTAAACTGCGGTAATCCACTCATTTGGTGGGGTCCGTGTTACTCATCTCTTTAGTTTTTTTGTGTTGTCCTATTATGTGTTATTACGTTCCGAGTTCCGTATTGTGATGTCCGTTACGATTTCCGCATAAAGCGATGTTTAGTTCGTCTTTATCGCCAGATGTTTGTAGGAAGGGTCATGTCTTATTTACGTTATTTGTGTTTGCTTGCGTATAGTGGTGTCCAACACATATTGCATTTTGTAGTGATATTTTGTTAAAGCCGCACTCTGATTACAGAATGACAAACATACCACACAATGGCAAAGCAAAATCATTATTGAAAATCCACAATCCGGATACAAAGCAAAACCCTTACAAAGGTCAAGCAAGAACACTACTGAAAAGCTCGAACACTACGAACAATAATCGGAATTAAGTCCCACCAAGTACTCCGGAAGGGTTAGTATCTCATATCCAGTTCTTTTTATGACACTCGCTTTTGACGCTCTCGTTTTCAAATTCAAAGTAGAATATAACACAGCGATTCGTCTGAAGACAAATACATGACTATGAAGCAGATATAATACAACTTTCACATAAGAGAAATCCCAATTACCTTGTGATTTATATTTATTTAAGTAAACTATTTTTGGAATTTTCTTACATTTCGACGAGTAATTTGACATGCTTTGCTTTACTATGACTGCGAAGTACTATGTCGCCATCTCCCGCCATCATGAAAACTGAACGGATGCTTTGTGTCACATGATACACGAGTATTTGGCAGAGGTCATCACGCCCAGTCATTTATCAATCAAAGTTTACAATTAAGAGGTGATGGGAGAATATTTTAACAATGGCGATCACGTTATAACAGACTATGAATTCACTTTAATTTGGAAGATGATAGGCTTAGAATTGATATTCATATACTAAATTGAAGGTTTTTCGTGAAGGGTTGTATTGTAATTTAACAGTAAGATAATAATCTGCAATTTTGAATCTTTTTTAGGTAGATATAATTAAGCAAGGGTTCAGGCGTTTACTATTTTTTTTGCAATATACGAGCAAATTGCACCTTTTTGGAATATAAATGAGAAATTTTGGCAGTACAAACACGACTTCTTGCCAAGTTTTAGTAAAAATTCAAAAAATGTAAATACAGGTAATTATTTATATAAAAACTACATGTAATTTACCGTATAAACAATCTGTGTTGTTATATTGTATTTACATAATCCCAGTGACAACAAAAAATAACAAGATATGTTAATAAGAATGTCAAGCAAATATTTGTGGAAAGGAAGCAAAACTTCCTAATGTAATAAGCAATAAAAACGTTAGAGAAAACCGAAAGGGCAATCAAAAATGAACAATCCAGAGACACTGACAACATTGACCACACAATACATAAGGCGTAGACAAACAAAGCACAACACAGCACAGAAAATTAAAAAGATGAGCAACACGGACCTGCCAAATACCGGGGATGAACCCACGTACAATCTAAGATATTTATGTTATTTATGTTTGCTTGCTATAGTGGTGTCCAACACGTCTTGACTATTTGAGTAACATGGCGGGTGTCTTATAAGGGGCAGGAACTGCCTACCCTTCAGGAGCACCTGGGTTCATCCACGATTTTTGGTAAGGTCCGTGTTGCTCATCGTTTTAGCTTTCTGGGTTGTTGTTTTGTTGTGCTTGTCTTCGTAATGTGTCTTGTGTACCCAATATATGTTCCCAGTGTCTCTGGATTGTCCATTTTCGATTACCCCTTCGGTTTTCTCTAACGTTTTTTTTTCTGGTAAGTAACTCACTTATTTTCCCAGATGTGATATTTCCCCCAATAAATATATTTCATCAAACATTAAACGTTAGTGGGGGAACTTACTCATACTTATATTATATGACCTTCACCTTTGAAACAAGATGGATGTCTGCCCATCGTCATTTATAGAGATAGCTAGCCACAATAGTCAAGTTATTGTATAGCTTGTCTTAAATCAACAACAAATGTCAAATTTTAAATTTATTTCATTTTTTTAAGCTTCACTTTGAGGGATAACAGGTTATTTATTCATATGGTCCCTTGGTTTGTTAATTTAATTTTTAAAAGAAAAAAATAGCACGTTGTCAAATATGATAGATGATCTTTTTGTTCTGTTTTGTGTACCAGTGTATTACACGATGGTTGATGAACCATTGATTATATCAAATATTGCGTTATAATGATAATGGCAGAGGTATCTATCTCAAGGTTGAACCACATACATATACCCAACAAGATGACTTACAAAAGGATTTTACCATAAAATATAGAAATGCACTCAATCTTTATAGCTTTTAAAATATGATTTAATTCTCAATGGTAGGTGACTGTCCGTTTGATTTCAAACTGAACCCAAAAACCATAAATAGACAAGAATTGGCATATAAGTCGAATATAAGGAGAAAGTCATTTGACAGGAGGCTTAACGCACAAAACAATGAATTAACTGTATATATCGCTTTTCTACACGTGGAAAACACTTGCATGATTCGAACACAAGAGAAGGAGGGGGGTACAAAAGCTAATTAATCCCACCACTTCTTATTGAAGTGCCTGTACCAAGCCAGGAAATGAGCAGTCATATCTTTGTGTGTCAGGGGTATATATTCTGCATGTTTCTACGATTTTTGAATTAGATTATGGTATTTAACGCCACTTACAACAATATTTCAGTTATATTATTAGCGGTCAGTTTTATTGGTGGAGGAAACAGGAGTATCAGGAGAAAACCACCGACCTGTCGCAAGTCACTGACACATTTTATCACATCGAGTACACTTCGCCATGAACGGGGTTTGTACTCGCAACTTTAGTGGAGATAGGTACTGATCGCAAATGTAGTTATATATCCAACTACCATACGATCATGACCACGAAAGCCCCTCAGACAATGATGAGAAAGGTAATATTACAAAAACAGAAAAAGCGAAGAATAATTAAATCTTAAACAGGAAGTGGTTATCAAACGAAACGTCCCACCATATAATCACGGGTACAGTTGTAAACCGCTGTTATACGTTACATAGAAACACGCCTCATTTTACACACAGAAATATTATAAAGTTTACTTTTTAAAGACAAAAGCATGCCCTTACAGGTAGATGTAAATTACTAAAGTTCACTCGGCGGTCAGGTAAGTCTTTGTTTTTACCTTCACACCCAACTAATTGATTATTGTTTGTCCTGTGATCGTGTTCATCCCCCCTTTGCCTACTGGTCTGAAAAATTGAGATCAGATCGACTCATACTCAAGATAGAGAATTGTGATATTACAAAGTAAGATGTTGTAACATGAGCTTCTGAGTAACAAATATCTATCAAATCTTCTTTTTTGTCTGATTTAATGATAATTATTTAAAATTTAAAAAGAAATTGTGCTTTGAAAGTAGAAAGTGAATATTCAACCTGCACTGGGAGAGAAGGGACAAAGGAGGTGTGAAAGGGTTGGGGGAAGAGGATGAGAGAAAAATTACAGGAGTATAACAATATTTTCTCTCCCGGTTTTTAGTGAGGTTCGCATTGCTTGATCTTTAGTTTTCTGTGTAGTGTTTTGTAGATGGTTGTTTGTCCGTTTGTACTTTTTCTTTTGGTGATTGTGTTGTCTGTCCTTCTTCGATTTATAGATTCTGATTACCTCCCTTTGGTATTTTCAAACTCTTCCTTCTCCACATCCTGTCCACAGTCAATGAATGTAATACTGAGACCTAAAGAGAACTCAAATGATTTTTAATAGGTGATAGTGTCGGTTGTAAAGAGGTGATTGCTTGCTTTGTTGATATTGGTGGAATTGTTGACCATCACTATTTAAACTTGCAACCTAATTGCAGACAGGGCGTAAGTGGTCTGATCATGGTCCTGCTTCCTTGTGTGGGTTCACTGACATCTAGAAATTCTGACGTTCGACACTGTTGTCCTAGCGTATTATTTTATTGTTACCTACATGTGTATAACACAAATCATTGTTTAACAAAATGATAAGTCGGATGTTTTTAGTTGTTAAAATGTGATAAAACATTCGTTAGTTACACACTCCTGTCATGTCCTCGTAGTGATAAATAATAATTCTGGTCACAGTGTTAACCTTAAACCCAAATAAACAATAAAATCATCTGTTTTCATGTCTTTTAAATCTTTCGACCAAATTTGATGATATTCTAATTCAGCTATTAGGATGATTAACGCCACTTTTAGGAATATTTTAGGGTACTTTGGGAAAGCCTGGTGTAGTTATCACACAGTATTTTGTCAAGCTAGATCCTACACATTGAAGTGTGTATACCGATCTCGGAGAGTGAGCGATCATGTAGGGTTTGCTATTGTTTATTCATTTTTGTTTTATTGTTTTTTTGTTTTTTTTTCTTTTATTAATTTTGAAACTGTTCTGACAGTGTGATATTTTTGGTATTTATGTTAGTCCATTTGGGAGAGTTGTTCATTTCATACGTCCCGAGCAACCATCGAATGCATATATCGCAGTTTTATACCCCAGGGACTCACTTGGAGGGAGGGAGGCGTCGTGGCCGTGATCGTATGGTAGTTGGATTTACAACTACCTATGCAATCAGTGCCTATCACCACGGATATTGTGAGTTCGAATCTCGATCAGGGCGAGGTGTACAATATTATGATGCGATAAAGTTTGTCAGTGACTAGCGGCAGGTTGGTGGTTTTCTCCAAGTACTCCGGTTTCCTCCACCAATAAAACTGACCGCCACGATATAACTGAAATATTGTTGAAAGTGGTGTTAAGACACCATTAAACAAACAAACAAACAAACAAACAAACAAAAAACAAACAAACAAACAAACAAACACATGAGGGGTTGGTTGGTGGTAGATGTGGGTATAGGCTTTTAATGCCACACTATTTCAATTTAATCGTGACGGGCAGTTTTATTGGTGCAGGAAAACGGAGAACTCGGTGAAAAGCATAGAAAACTGAGAAACTTTTACTAAATGAAGCAGTATAGAGTATTGACAGGAATCGATGTCGTAAACTTTAATGATGATAACGGACCGATTACATATGTATATATTCATATAACTACCATGCGTTCGCAGGAATGGTTACACCTTTCATACAGTTACGAATCTAATCCACTTTTACTGTTTAATGTTTGCAATAAATGTCGTTGTATATACACACATTTAAACCACGTTCGTCACATTGTTTTTAAACCACACACCATAACAATAACACGTATGTTTATGAGGATATGACCTAAACTTTACTTCACGACATTTTTTACAATAGCTAACGGGGAAAACTGTACATCTTTTATAAATCTACCAAGATTCTTTTCCCAGTCGTACATAATTAAATATGCATATTATTAAGTCTTGGGATCGTCTCATTTCAGTTTGTTTGGTTTGTTTTTTTCCAAAAAAATATTTATTCGTTTTTTGCTTCATCAAAAGGTGCACTTTAATCAGGGTTAATAAAACAAAACTGTGTACAGTTCAAATCTAGGTCATATTCTGATAGTATATTAGCCACAAGTAAAACATTGATGTTTATGAATAGGGTCAGCAATTTTTTCCTTGCAACTGGCCACCAACGAACATGATGTGGATGATTTTAAGCTGCAATTATGAAAAGAAAGTTTAAACAGTGATAGTCAACAATTCCACCAATATCAATAAAACGAACATGCAACCAGCTATCAGCTCAAATCATAGATTACAAAAACAAACACGACATATGGCGTTGTAAATCCAGGTCTTGGTTTGGCACAGTGGATTTTATGTGAATGAAGCAGGGTGCTGCTTAAGCATGAGGTATTCATTTAGACCCAATCATTGGGCGAGGTGTCTGTTTGATCCTCCATGCTCCTCTCAGAGGAACTATACAAGGATCTATTATTATACACCTTTTCCCGCTTGAAGAACTCCCGCGCTCGGGATAACATACTAATATCCTGCCGACCCATGTTAAAGTTCACAACACATTATGGCTGCCATGACTTATTTCTCATGGAAATCGAGATAGCCCGCTACCCAAATCCTCATGACTATTAGAGGTTTGTACTTTATGAATTTAAATATTTGCCTTTTTTTTATGGTGTCTAATGTTGAAATGTGTCATTGTTGATCATTGCGGTTTTTGGGTTATTTGTTGTGTTTAAAAAGTCAAAGTACCCGGATAATAGAAATGTTATTGTTATATGGTGTCTTATTTGTGTGGTTGTGTCATTATTATTGTTGATCTGTCGAAAGTGTCATCAAAAAATGTTTACTTGTACCAAACGACATGGTATTACAGTACGTTGTTTCCCTACTTATTTATGCATATTAAGGAGTAAATGATCTTTGAAGGGCATATTTTATTTCAGATAGGAGAGGCACGCTTATACTGTGGATTGGCTTTTGACGAAAACAAGGTCAATTTAAACATTGTGCAATTTTCAAACAATTAAATATATCAACTTATATTACGAACGTATTGAAACAGTGCCAGGAATATACCGCAGATATATCTGAATTGACATTATTTGTAAAGAAAGGTAATAACAAAATTACCGAACTCCGAACAAACTTACAAAGGGAAAGTCAAAACTCATAATTATATAAACAGACAAAATCAGTCAACAACCGGAAAACACACGCAATATTAAGCGATCCATTATTTTTTTTAATTCAAAGAAAAGCCAGCTTAAGCAATATTTCAGTTATAACATGGCAGTTAGTTTTATTGGCGGAGGCTGTACTTCGAGTGTATATAGGGTTAGAGTTATGGTGTTCAACGCCACTTTCAACAATATTTCAGTTACACCGTGGTGGTAAGTTTTATTGGTGGAGAAAACCATACACCTGTCGCAAGTCACTGTTGTATCGAGTACACCTCGCCATGAAACAGGATTCGAACTCACACCTTTAGTGGTGTTAGGCACTGATTGCACAGGTCGTTGTAAATCCAACTACCATACGATCACGACAAAGATGGCTCCTCTAGAGTGTATATAAATATGTATGTTAAATCAAAGTCAATACACATCCATTTCAACCAGTAGTAATTTTTATAAGGTTCGAATCCTCAACAGTCAACACTCATTTTGATGCTTATGTAGACGATTTCACTCTTTTTTTTCTTGTAAGAATTGTGTTATCAATCGTTGAATCTTGCAGGGATCCGATTGTGAACATATCCTTTTGGTGAAACAGAGTTTTACGTCCCATATCAAGGAAACAGAATTACGGCAGTGGTTGTTTTTATAAATTTACAATGCCGTACATTTCACCAGTATCTCAAAGTTGACGTTTTCCATAGATATGGAAGTAATGTCGGACAAATCAAACACACCAGTGATAAAACATGCGTACAGGATTAAAAACTCGATGGTCACATAAATATGTAAAAGGGTGAACAATTGGTTTTATTACAAGATTATTAAAAATGACATAAAAATTGGAAAATCTAACAAAATTAAATGCATACATAAATATCTTTCCACCTACATTGAAACATAAGTTTATGTACTTTTACGAAGGTACATTTATAACGTGAACTAGTTTCGTTGACGTAAAAATGTCACTTTATCTTAAAGGCATACAGGCGGTCAGAATTGAATTTTTTTTATGCTAAAAGTTGCCAATATTCGATGTTTCATACTAATTGCAGTTGAAATGTTTCATAATATCATACGTAAATAGCCTAGAACGAAGGAAATACGTCGCTGTTTTATTTTCTTGAATCCAGTAAAGAATCCAATGTTTACCCGCACAATATTCATACATTCATACGACCTACGCAATGACCTCATTCGGTAAAACGTTTGCGCATGATCGAAATTGTTTGTTGAAAAAAAAGCACATGGCACAAACCAAAACATTGACGGATTCTACACGAAAACGACACAAAAAGGAGAATTCAGCAAGCTTTGTGTAAAAATTAAAAAAGATGTTATACCGACCTACTCCATTTTTCAACACGCAAGACGTTGCGTACGTTGTTGGTGACACATCTAACTGGGCATACGATGATCATAAAAATTTAAATGTTGCTATTAAAATGTGTGGCTATTATATATAAACGAGACAAAACAATCTATTTAAGATAAAATATGAAAAAAAAAAAATGTTAAAAGTAAAAAAAACAAACTAAAATGGACGAATATTATATGGAAAGGCAAGAAAAACTGCGGAATAAACAAGAAATCGTAAATCAAATAATGTAGCCAAACTGTGGAACAAAAATAGCACAAAGACCGAGACGATACAAATAGAGAGAAACTAAAACACATATGAGCAACAAGAACCCCAACAACACACGGGTGCATCCAGGTGCTCCGGATGAGTAGCGATGTCTGCTTATGTCTGTTTTTCCCTTCGGGTAGCCATTGATAACTGGAATATTCTGATACATATGCAGTAAAAGTAATTGAAACAAAATAACGTCGCGATGCGTCAAAAAACGTCAAAATACGGCTAGATTTGACGTTACCGAAATTGATACCAACAACGGAAGCAACATCTAAGCATAATTTAGTATCTTTTTTCGGCCAAATCGATTTTTGACAGTAGAATTGCATCGTAGTTTTTTATATATTCTTTTTTCAGGAGAAAACGCTAGGTGATATCTCTTTTAAATTAGAGACTAAAATAATGAACTTCATGTCTGTTTTTATCTAAAAAAATATAATCAAGGCAACTCAAGTGTTGTCAATAATATGCAATACAATTTGTTTACAATTTTCCCTTTATCGGGCCGCTTTTCAGAGTTTGGGTTTGTTTTTATTGATTTCATCACGCATTTCCGGTTTTAAGTGTCATTCTTACAAAATACCATTATATAGTATTAACTGATTACCCCGGGATCCAATTTCATAGATATATTTCTTAAATTATATTAATTCTAACGAATTTACATGCAAAATGCTACCTGGTTATATATAGCAGTTATCAGTATTCGGCAAACTTCGGAAATAAGAAGCCGACTTATAATTAGGTGTGTTAATGGCGATTCCACCAACATACATTCGAATTCTTTTCACTAATTACGACATTATAACATATTTTTTAAACCTGGCTTCTTGTTCAGAACATTTTATTAGTATAAAACATCGAATATTGGCAACGTTTAATGTATAAAAAAAAAATGAATTCTGACCTTTAAAGGGATATTAAAGCTCTTTTTGGTAATTTTTTGTATCTCATGAAAACTTGCAATTGTTCAATAAATGATATTTATGAAACATTAACCCGCTTTTTATCAATGAAACTTTGTAAAAGTGACATAATTCGTTGATAATTCTGTCATATCTTGCGGTTTTTCCATTAATTGAATTTTTGCTTCCTGGACAATAATTCATTTCGACCCTTTTAAGTGATATTTTAACGATATTAGGGATTATATGGGCGTGCAAAGTATTTTGGGATTGTTTTTACAATTAAATTGAAAAGAAACAACCTTCATCATGAGTTGAAAAATTGTATGTTAAAACGAGCTTTAATATCCCTTTAATATTTAAATCTAAACGCATTTGTTATTTGATGTCATTTCTAGTATCTTCTGCATAAATTATATGACATTTTACAACTTTATGCATTATTCTAAAGTGTGTGTGTGTGTGTGTGTGTGTCAATCCAATTATAAATAAAGCTAAAATAAATTCAGCACAAAAGTAACAAACAAAGCTAATATAATTTTAGAAGGGAGGGGTTCCAAACTCCCTTTGTCAAAATTTTCTCACCTAATATAATTTTAGAAGGGAGGAGTTCCAAACCCTCTTTAACAAAATTTTCTCACCTAATATAATTTTAAAAGGGAGGGGTTCCAAACTCCCTTTGTCAAAATTTTATCACCTAATATGATTTTAGAAGGGGGGGGGGGTTCCAAACTCCCTTTGTCAAAATTTTCTCACCTAATATAATTTTAGAAGGGAGGGGTTCCAAACTCCCTTTGTCAAAATTTTCTCACCTAATATAATTTTAGAAGCGAGGGGTTACAAACCCTCTTTATCAAAATTTGCTCACCTAATATAATTTTAAAAGGGAGGGGTTCCAAACCCTCTTTAACAAAATTTTCTCACCTAATATAATTCTAAAAGGGAGGAGTTACAAACCCTCTTTATCAAAATTTGCTCACCTAATATAATTTTAAAAGGGAGGGGTTGCAAACTTTCTTTATCAAACTTTCATCACCTAAGATGATTTTAAAAGGGAGGGGTTGCAAACTTTCTTTATCAAAATTTTCTCACCTAATATGATTTTTATCAATTGTCCAGAAGGTTGGCGACTTCGTTGAGCGTATTATCTGATAGATCAATCACACTACGTCACAATACATTAAATATGTAATTATGTGTGATAATTTTCTCCTTGTTTGTTATTTCCATATGACCCCATCGTTGGTAACCCACAGCTGAATGAGTACACGCTTCGATTACTCTCACTACTGAATGGAGAGTAATCGGTGCGTGATCAGACCGTGGGTTACCGACTATGATATTTCCCACTGACATCATTTTGTATTTTTAGATTGTGAGTCCTTCCTGAAGTTGCTTACCAAACAATCAGGGAAGTCCTTTAAATTCCCCTTGGTCCATGATTTCATATTTTTTTTAGAGCCAGAGAGCAAAATGAACAAATGATACTAGCTTATATCAATATAGTATATGCGTATTTCGATATCTCATACAACTATAGTTCCGCTTTATCCTTACGTCATTTCCGGATTTAAACTGCTTATAGATATGATTCCAATATCAGCGTCTGGAAGTATGAGAAACTTGAAACACGTGATATCCTCCATGTTTTATTGGAGGTTACGTTATGCAAGCTTTTTCTTTTCAGAAAAAAAAAGTTATATATATTGAATCTTGATTCGGAATAAAACAGAACATGAGATGAAACACCACATTGGTTCTAGAGTCAGCATAACAAACGGACATATTAAATGAAACACCACATTGGTTCTAGGGTCAGAATCAAACAACGGACAAATGAAATGAAACAAGACATTGGTTCTAGAATCAGAATCAAACAACGGCAGACACAATAGATGAAATAACACATTGGTTCTAGAATCAGAATCAAACAACGGACAAATGAAATGAAACAACACATTGGTTCTAGAATCAGAATCAAACAACGGCGGACACAATAGATGAAACAACACATTGGTTCTAGAATCAGAATCAAACAACGGCGGACACAATAGATGAAACAACACATTGGTTCTAGAATCAGAATCAAACAACGGACAAATGAAATGAAACAACACATTGGTTCTAGAATCAGTCAAACAACGGCGGACACAATAGATGAAACAACACATTGGTTCTAGAATCAGAATCAAACAACGGACAAATGAAATGAAATAACACATTGGTTCTAGAAATAGAATCAAACAACGGCGGACACAATAGATGAAACAACACATTGGTTTTAGAATCAGAATCAAACAACGGCAGACACAATAGATGAAACAACACATTGGTTCTAGAATCAGAATCAAACAACGGCGGACATAATAGATGAAACAACACATTGGTTCTAGAATCAGAATCAAACAACGGCAGACACAATAGATGAAACAACACATTGGTTCTAGAATCAGAATCAAACAACGGCGGACACAATAGATGAAATAACACATTGGGTCTAGAATCAGAATCAAACAACGGCGGACACAATAGATGAAATAACACATTGGTTCTAGAATCAGAATCAAACATCGGCGGACACAATAGATGAAACAACACATTGGTTCTAGAATCAGAATCAAACAACGGCAGACACAATAGATGAAATAACACATTGGTTCTAGAATCAGAATTAAACAACGGCGGACATAATAGATGAAACAACACATTGGTTCTAGAATCAGAATCAAACAACGGCAGACACAATAGATGAAACAACACATTGGTTCTAGAATCAGAATCAAACAACGGCGGACACAATAGATGAAATAACACATTGGTTCTAGAATCAGAATCAAACAACGGACAAATGAAATGAAACAACACATTGGTTCTAGAATCAGAATCAAACAACGGCAGACACAATAAATGAAATAACACATTGGTTCTAGAATCAGAATCAAACAACGGACAAATGAAATGAAACAACACATTGGTTCTAGAATCAGAATCAAACAACGACAGACACAATAGATGAAACAACACATTGGTTCTAGAATCAGAATCAAACAACGACAGACACAATAGATGAAATAACACATTGGTTCTAGAATCAGAATCAAACAACGGACAAATGAAATGAAACAACACATTGGTTCTAGAATCAGAATCAAACAACGGACAAATGAAATGAAACAACACATTGGTTCTAGAATCAGAATCAAACAACGGACAAATGAAATGAAACAACACATTGGTTCTAGAATCAGAATCAAACAACGGCGGACACAATAGATGAAACAACACATTGGTTCTAGAATCAGAATCAAACAACGACAGACACAATAGATGAAATAACACATTGGTTCTAGAATCAGAATCAAACAACGGACAAATGAAATGAAACAACACATTGGTTCTAGAATCAGAATCAAACAACGGCGGACACAATAGATGAAACAACACATTGGTTCTAGAATCAGAATCAAACAACGGACAAATGAAATGAAACAACACATTGGTTCTAGAATCAGAATCAAACAACGGCGGACACAATAGATGAAACAACACATTGGTTCTAGAATCAGAATCAAACAACGACAGACACAATAGATGAAATAACACATTGGTTCTAGAATCAGAATCAAACAACGGACAAATGAAATGAAACAACACATTGGTTCTAGAATCAGAATCAAACAACGGCGGACACAATAGATGAAACAACACATTGGTTCTAGAATCAGAATCAAACAACGGACAAATGAAATGAAACAACACATTGGTTCTAGAATCAGAATCAAACAACGGCGGACACAATAGATGAAACAACACATTGGTTCTAGAATCAGAATCAAACAACGGCGGACACAATAGATGAAACAACACATTGGTTCTAGAATCAGAATCAAACAACGGACAAATGAAATGAAACAACACATTGGTTCTAGAATCAGAATCAAACAACGGCGGACACAATAGATGAAACAACACATTGGTTCTAGAATCAGAATCAAACAACGGACAAATGAAATGAAACAACACATTGGTTCTAGAATCAGAATCAAACAACGGCGGACACAATAGATGAAACAACACATTGGTTCTAGAATCAGAATCAAACAACGACAGACACAATAGATGAAATAACACATTGGTTCTAGAATCAGAATCAAACAACGGACAAATGAAATGAAACAACACATTGGTTCTAGAATCAGAATCAAACAACGGCGGACACAATAGATGAAACAACACATTGGTTCTAGAATCAGAATCAAACAACGGACAAATGAAATGAAACAACACATTGGTTCTAGAATCAGAATCAAACAACGGCGGACACAATAGATGAAACAACACATTGGTTCTAGAATCAAAATCAAACAACGGCGGACACAATAGATGAAACAACACATTGGTTCTAGAATCAGAATCAAACAACGGACAAATGAAATGAAACAACACATTGGTTCTAGAATCAGAATCAAACAACGGCGGACACAATAGATGAAATAACACATTGGTTCTAGAATCAGAATCAAACATCGGCGGACACAATAGATGAAACAACACATTGGTTTTAGAATCAGAATCAAACAACGGCAGACACAATAGATGAAATAACACATTGGTTCTAGAATCAGAATTAAACAACGGCGGACATAATAGATGAAACAACACATTGGTTCTAGAATCAGAATCAAACAACGGCAGACACAATAGATGAAACAAGACATTGGTTCTAGAATCAGAATCGAACAACGGCAGACACAATAGATGAAACAACACATTGGTTCTAGAATCAGAATCAAACAACGGCGGACACAATAGATGAAATAACACATTGGTTCTAGAATCAGAATCAAACATCGGCGGACACAATAGATGAAATAACACATTGGTTCTAGAATCAGAATTAAACAACGGCGGACACAATAGATGAAACAACACATTGGTTCTAGAATCAGAATCAAACAACGGCGGACACAATAGATGAAACAACACATTGGTTCTAGAATCAGAATCAAACAACGGACAAATGAAATGAAACAACACATTGGTTCTAGAATCAGTCAAACAACGGCGGACACAATAGATGAAATAACACATTGGTTCTAGAATCAGAATCAAACAACGGCAGACACAATAGATGAAACAACACATTGGTTCTAGAATCAGAATCAAACAACGGCGGACACAATAGATGAAATAACACATTGGTTCTAGAATCAGAATCAAACAACGGCGGACACAATAGATGAAACAACACATTGGTTCTAGAATCAGAATCAAACAACGGACAAATGAAATGAAACAACACATTGGTTCTAGAATCAGAATCAAACAACGGCGGACACAATAGATGAAATAACACATTGGTTCTAGAATCAGAATCAAACATCGGCGGACACAATAGATGAAACAACACATTGGTTTTAGAATCAGAATCAAACAACGGCAGACACAATAGATGAAATAACACATTGGTTCTAGAATCAGAATTAAACAACGGCGGACATAATAGATGAAACAACACATTGGTTCTAGAATCAGAATCAAACAACGGCAGACACAATAGATGAAACAAGACATTGGTTCTAGAATCAGAATCGAACAACGGCAGACACAATAGATGAAACAACACATTGGTTCTAGAATCAGAATCAAACAACGGCGGACACAATAGATGAAACAACACATTGGTTCTAGAATCAGAATCAAACAACGGACAAATGAAATGAAACAACACATTGGTTCTAGAATCAGTCAAACAACGGCGGACACAATAGATGAAATAACACATTGGTTCTAGAATCAGAATCAAACAACGGCAGACACAATAGATGAAACAACACATTGGTTCTAGAATCAGAATCAAACAACGGCGGATACAATAGATGAAATAACACATTGGTTCTAGAATCAGAATCAAACAACGGCGGATACAATAGATGAAATAACACATTGGTTCTAGAATCAGAATCAAACAACGGCGGATACAATAGATAAAACAACACATTGGTTTTAGAATCAGAATCAAACAACGGCAGACACAATAGATGAAATAACACATTGGTTCTAGAATCAGAATTAAACAACGGACAAATGAAATGAAATAACACATTGATTCTAGAATCAGAATCAAACTACGGCAGACACAATAGATGAAACAACACATTGGTTCTAGAATCAGAATTAAACAACGGACAAATGAAATGAAATAACACATTGATTCTAGAATCAGAATCAAACAAGGGACAAATGAAATGGAACAACACATTGGTTCTGGAATCAGAATCAAACAACGGACACATGAAATGAAATAACACATTGGTTCTAGAATCAGAATCAAACAACGGACAAATGAAATGAAACAACACATTGGTTCTAGAATCAGAATCAAATAACGGCGGAAACAATAGATGAAATAACACATTGGTTCTAGAATCAGAATCAAACAACGGCGGAAACAATAGATAAAACAACACATTGGTTCTAGAATCAGAATCAAACAACGGCGGACACAATAGATGAAATAACACATTGGTTCTAGAATCAGAATCAAACAACGGACAAATGAAATGAAATAACACATTGGTTCTAGAATCAGAATCAAACAACGGCAGACACAATAGATGAAACAACACATTGGGTCTAGAATCAGAATTAAACAACGGACAAATGAAATGAAATAACACATTGATTCTAGAATCAGAATCAAACAAGGGACAAATGAAATGAAACAACACATTGGTTCTGGAATCAGAATCAAACAACGGACAAATGAAATGAAATAACACATTGGTTCTAGAATCAGAATCAAACAACGGACAAATGAAATGAAACAACACATTGGTTCTAGAATCAGAATCAAACAACGGACAAATGAAATGAAACAACACATTGGTTCTAGAATCAGAATCAAACAACGGCAGACACAATAAATGAAACAACACATTGGTTCTAGAATCAGCATCAAACAACGGCAGACACAATAAATGAAACAACACATTGCTTCTAGAATCAGAATCAAACAACGGCGGACACAATAGATGAAACAACACATTGGTTCTAGAATCAGAATCGAACAACGGCGGACACAATAGATGAAACAACACATTGGTTCTAGAATCAGAATCAAACAACGGCGGACACAATAGATGAAATAACACATTGGTTCTAGAATCAGAATTAAACAACGGCGGACACAATAGATGAAACAACACATTGGTTCTAGAATCAGAATCAAACAACGGCGGACACAATATATGAAATAAAACATTGGTTCTAGAATCAGAATCAAACAACGGCAGACACAATAGATGAAATAACACATTGGTTCTAGAATCAGAATCAAACAACGGACAAATGAAATGAAACAACACATTGGTTCTAGAATCAGAATCAAACAACGGCAGACACAATAAATGAAATAACACATTGGTTCTAGAATCAGAATCAAACAACGGCGGACACAATAGATGAAACAACACATTGGTTCTAGAATCAGAATCAAACAACGGCGGACACAATAGATGAAATAACACATTGGTTCTAGAATCAGAATCAAACGACGGACAAATGAAATGAAACAACACATTGGTTCTAGAATCTGAATCGAACAAAGGACGCAAGAAATGAAAGAACTCATTGCTTCTAGTATAAGAGTTAACTCCCGGTTTATAGAGTTGCTTATTCTTTAGTTTTCTGTGAAGGGTTTTGTTTTGTAGATCATTGTTTGATCTTTTGGTCGTTGTATTGTCTGTCCTTCTTTGATTTATAGTTTCTGCCTACCCCTTTGGTATGCTCAACCTCTGCCCAGAAATAAAAAAAAACCGCACACGTGAAATGAAACAACACAATGAATATGTTTTACGTATGATTTTATTTTTAACAGACTCATACAATAACAAAAACATTCTGACATAACATGTTTTATACTCCATCTAGTCTATATAAAAAATATAACCAGAAAAAAAAACCAATACCTAGTAAGTCCAAGTGTAAAACGGACTTCTTTAAACCACTGGCTAATACATAACATTAGAGTTAAAGGAAAACCATTGGCTATTAAATACAATTAGAATTGAAGGTAAACTGTTGGTTATTAAATAAAATAGAATTGAAAGATAAAAACTAAAAGAAAATATCAAAACTTATAAGCACTGGGTGAATCTAAATATTTGATAGCATAGTGTCAATGAACCGGAAGAACCACATCTTCCATATTGTGTCCTCTGATCTTCCTTCGTTTTGTGCTCTACAATATGATATTTCTTAGCGAAACTGTTTACGTTAACAAATTGTGTAACCAGTGAAATTACATACTTATGGGTTTTTTTCTGATTAAAAATCAAAATTCATTCTCATTCAAAATAAATAAAATTCTTTTCGTTGAATTTGTTATTTTTTGTAATTGGATTTCATTTGTAAGGTTCATCAAGGTAAAATAATAGGGAAAAAGAAGTAGATTAGTCTCAGGTATCGAAAATTGAAATTCGAATATTTTAACACCTGACTGGCGGTTAAATTCAGTTTCCAAATAATACGATCTGGAATAGGTAATAGCGACTAGAAACAGAGTAATTATATCTGCAACGCAGCTGCAGACACGAGTGTAGTTGTTTTACATCGGAGGTACGAAAAGGGGACTTCTCAATGCTTAATGCAAAGAAATTTAAACCACAAGTAGTGTATAACAGTACTTGAAAAAAAAAACACATCGAGGGATACACGGGCTATGTTAAACGATGTATATATAACTTATTACTGAAATGTACATCAATTTTTCTTTTCAGCACTTTACTGGCACAAACACATGTAAACCATAAATAGAAGTAAGTAATATAATATCATAACACATATTATTACATTATATTCAAATATATATATACAACTTTTTAACTTGTGCGAATATTTGAGATTCATTGAAAATAATAATGTTTCAGGTTATGTCCATTAATAGACTGGGATGATGTCATTTTCTGTTGTTATTGTAAAACCGGATGTAAGTTTTGGTTGTCATTAAGGGGAGGTAATTAAATTGTTCAAATTATATGTGACGGTAAAACCGGATGTAAGTTTTTGTCAATAATGGAAGGTAATTGAATTGTTCAAATTATATGTACGTGCCTGTAACATCAATTATCTAGTTGTGAAATAATCTAAGTTAAGTCCTGCTCAACATATGTCAACACAAAGAATCTACTTCATCACTAGTTATACCCACAAATGCCGTGAACTCACGACTGTTCGTGAGGTTATCAAAATTCGTGGATTTCCTAGATCATCCATCCGAAAATGCTGAATGTGAATTCAAATTACGACAACTTTAAACACTAAGAAATCCACAAACTAATAAATTATCATGGAACCACGAAAACTGGTACACACGAATTGATACTATTTTTCACGCCATCATTAATTTAAAATGAAACAATCTTATATTTAATATCGATACATGTACATGTAATTGTTTATGGGGTGAACTCGATACAAAATAAAACATGACGCTACTATTAAAATACACAAAAATCGCTAGAAAGTGATCACAACGTTAAATATAGGGGTTATTGGTGTTTAACACCACTTTCAAAAATATTTGTTATATAGTGGAAATGGCAGTGAGTTTATTGGTGGAGGAAATCAAAGTACCCGGATGAAACTGTAAACCTGTGGCAAGTCTCTGACAACCTTTATCCATTAAAGCTGCATCAAGTACACCTCTCCGTCGATGGAAATCGAAAGTCACAACTTTAGCGAATAGATTATGCATATGCAAATGAAATGGTGGTTATGGACAAAGATACTGATGTTATTACATGATAGACCTTGCATGCCAGTGATGTTAATTATCTTTAATGCAAAATGTCATAGGTTTAAAAGTATGATTTTTTTTGTTTTTAACCTAAAGATTTAAATACATACTAAGGACAGAACCAAGACATTATTTACAAAAGAAATTTAAAAGACAAGAAAATACTAATTTACTTTAAACTTTTAACCGACAATGTACTAAAACATATGAAATCAATTAAAAAAATAAAACCTGCACACGTTTGCAGGGGAGTCGAGGTCTCTTCACTTCAAAACACATATACAGTTATCTCTAAAAATTTTAATCGTCGAATTTTACATAAAATTTGAAACCACTTAAAGCAGTCTGTTAACAAACCCACGTATAATAATGCAATACTGCACTTGTTTATTTCACACTACAGATAAATATTTTACCAAAAAAAGTAATATCCAATTAAAACTTGTTCAAGGCTGAACCTCGTTTTTAAAAATAAACATCATTTCCTATAAATAGAAATAAGGAAAAAGGTCAATGACTTTAACAAAATATGAATACTGTCATACAATTATTTGGTATACTTTGTGATGTTTGAAATAACTGAAGATTTTTGTTTTTCATCAGGACATCTAAAGGTGGTTGATATCAATTCATCTATTCAGGTGACACATGATGAATTTGAAATTAAGCAAAGAACTACGTTTTATATTCATGGTCAGATTAAACATGTTGTCATTTATCCATTTACTGGGGGTGGATGTTATCAATGACGGTGTTAATTACAGGTAGGCCATACACTGTACATATGATATACATTGTGTAATAGAAGTATACATTTTGAAGTTTCAAGATGAGATTCAAAAATGGCAGTTTTTGGAAACAATCAATTTCCAGATAATGGTTGTCATTATTATGACTTTTACGGCTTTGTTAAAAGTGGTATGCCTAAATTTAAATAGGAATAAAAAGTAATTTTATATTTAGATTTGTCATGTCATTAAATGCTGTATTTTCAATTAAAAAGCATTTTTTTCTTTCAGAAGTTTCTTTCTTTAATTTCCATTCGAAAAGGAAGAAAAATGTTTTAATCAAAATAAACAAATTTACTAAAAATTTGCCCATTAATTATTGAATCAACTTTTTTTCTTTCAAATATCCGATATTCCATATGAAGTATATTTTGTAAAGGATAGTCTTGTTTGGTCAGTCATGTCACAACATCCCTCTCACCATCCCAAATCATGATTGGCCTAATATACGATGACATTATAACTTTCATGATATTTAGTATAAAGTGTTATGATATATAACTTACAGTATAATGCTTAAGTATCTGCCTATATTTTATGCCTTCTTAAGGCTGAAAGTAGGCTATATTACACATTCAACAAATTTATATTAGATACCACATGACTCACTGGGGATATCATGTAATCACATGACACTGTTCAGCCACTTGTATGTTATGGCTATCATGTGACTCTATCATATGTTTGTCTTGGATAACCAATAATCAGGACAGTATTGAAAATATATGTTACCATATTCATATTTACAGAATAAATATTCATGATGTTATTTTACCATATTCTTATTGACAATATTAATATTCATGATAACAGTATTAATATTCATGATGTTATTTTACTATATTCATATTTATCAATATTCATATTGATGATGACAATATGAATATTCATGATACTATTTTAAGTCATTTTTGTCATATCTATTGATGAATATTCAATACAGATCATCACTATACATCCTTTCACTCATGAAATATACATAATAATAATAATATACACGAAAATAATTGTATGAACACAAATCATCTCTTATACCACTATGAAAATGTCAGTTACCATAGTAACGCATTACATAAGTCTTAGACTTTATGCTTGTATACACATTTACAACTTGTCAGTTTTGTTTGTCTGAACAAGCACTTGAGTTTTCTACAAAACTACACAGCTTACTAAATAAGACTTGTTGTATTTTTGTGAGAAATCACTTCTAAGCCTTTGTGGGGATAAAGGTCCATTTATGTTTTGTTGAGGTAGTATACAAAGAAAAAACTTTGTATGCTGTGAGTTTGGTCCATTCCACAGAGTCAACCTGTTGAATATGGAAATCGAAAAACGTGAAGTCACGTGTCATACCACATGGTGTGAAGTCACGTGACATACCACATGGTGCTCCTTCTATTTTTGGATTCTCACATCACGTGTACACTCTCCAGTAAACTGGATGATAATGCCACTATTATATATTAAAAGCGACATGATATCGTCCTTTTTCGAAAAATATCACATTTTGTTTGTCATGAAATAAACATGGTTATTTATCTATACATTTTGGATTTATGAGTATTTATCATGCGTACACCATAACCTCACATAAGACCGCACTAAAGAGTCTGCTGTAACTATTTGAGGCTCCCCACGCTTCTATTAAAACAAACCGTCCCTTTTGCGGCCGCACGCACTGCACGTGTATTTTGTCCGAATATAAAGCACCATTTATTTTTGTGATATAACCACACATGTTACCAGTCACACTAGAGTCGTCTTCCCCTTTCGACTTATCGTCGACGTATATTACAAGTCTATCTAAGTTGTTAAGATGCTCTGATGTTGCAGTGTCTTCTGAAATAAAGAAGACGTTTCCATATAAATATTTAATAGCTAGAAATAGTGTAGAGTGCAATTGTATGATTTTCTGATATCATAATAATTAACAAAATAACACTTAAAATATTAAAGAATTTGCATAAATTAAAATGTAAGAATGTCCATTATTAATACTTCACCAAATTATTCAAAATATCTAGCTTCAACTTTACTGGTAGCTTAATACAAAATTAAAAAAAATAGCTAATTTAAATTACAAGTTAGATCAATGTTCACGGGTTTGTAACAAGAGTTACACGACGCCTGTCACTAGTGGAACCAGAATTGCTTAACATTGTTGCTCAATCTTTAGTTTTCTATGCAGTGTTGTAGATTGTTGGCCATTGTGTTATATCTCCTACGGCTTCTGTTTGCCCCTTTCTTATCTTCAGACTTTTCATACTACACTGTTATATCTGTGCTGACATAACAGACACTTAATGTTTGTTTTGTTTTGTTATCTAATTATTATATTAGAGGATTTGTACTTCTTTTGGTGGGTATCAAAAAAGCTATTATGGCGAAAATAAGTACAGTCAAACCTGCCCATCAGGTCACCTCTATTAAGCAGTCACCTGCGGTAAGATGTCATCTTTTTCCTGTCATGTATAAGAAAATTTCATATGAATTGAGCCTCTTTGAGGTGGCCATCTGTCTTTAAAGACCACCTTTTCTTTGTCTCAAAGTTGACCTCTTAATTCAGGTTTGATTGTACACCCAAATATGAATAAACCTTGTCTATAATGTGGACATCAAGCAGATCGTTAAGATAACTACAAGCCATGAAAGAGCCTAAATAAAGTGCTAAGATGAGTACAGTCCCAGAAAGAGTCTAAATAAAGTTAAGCAGATGTTAGTTATTAAAGAAAATGGTAATACTATACAAAGACATACTTTTTTCGTCAAAACCCTGCCAGGTATATATGACAATTCCTGACACGTCGACACCGTTTTTCCCCAAATCCACTGTCCATACTGGGTTATCTCCATATATGTTATCTAAGATGGTACAACGATGGACGTCCTGATCGATGAAGCCATCAACAGCTCTTGACGCATGCCCTTGTGTTATTCTATTCCGGATATGACGTTTATAATGGCGCTTGCTGTTTATCCAAGCCTCTTTCTTGAATGCGAGGTTTTCAACTGTGACAAAATAAGAAATAATGTTATTATGATTGCTTATGCATTAATAATATGCATTTACATGCATGGAAAATGTATTGAATAATATTTTATTCAAAACTATCCTGTCCTGTGAAGATGTTTATAATGTTTATCTATTTCCGTTTAAGTAAACAAGGTAGATAAATGATTTATTGTTGAAAACTTTTCAGTCAGTTTTATTCATTTTTCAAATGTTGACAAATTACTATTTTATGCACATACATCTGTAGGGAACATAAAATGAATAATCGGTTCACCACCCCTAATAGGGTACCCTGAAGAGACGTACTTTAACAAAGAATAGAGATGATAATTCAATGCCTATTTACTTAAGTAAATTGGATATACTAGTATGAAAAGGCCCAGAAGAAATTATAAAACGGCCTTAAATTTAGCATAAAATGGGTATAACTTGATTATTGTGAGAATAAACAGAAATAAATCTAAAATTAATGAAAAGAAAAATAATCTTACCACAAGGTGTATCGTCGTTTACACGCATGAACTGGTCTCCACACACTCCTGATAAAGAGAAATAAAATACAGATATATCACCAGCATTATTTAATACTTTAAATAAGAAATAACTTTGATGTAAATTGTGCAAATAAACCTGAATAAAAATAAAACTCAGTTAAATCATACATTAACGAGAGTACCACGACAGGTGTGTCACACGTGGAGCAGTAATTGCTCACCCATCCGGAGCACATTATTGTGATTCGTGTTATTCGATCTTTACTTTATTGTGTAGCGTTTGTACATCATTGTTTTTTCGTTGTTTTTCTTTTGACCATTGTATAGCCTTTCCTTCTTTGGTTTACGGCTTCTGGTTACCCCTTTGGTATCTTCAAACCTTTCGTAAGGGACAGTGCTTTCATTTTTGTTCTTCATCTTAACACTTCTACATGACTTCAGTTTATCATTATAATGACATCATTTCAACCAAAACGAGGTAAATGATTCATCATTTTCTAAATGCGTAACGTCAGGACTAAATCTGATATCTACGTTAACGTCAGGACTAAATCTGATATCTACGTTTTCATTTTATTTATAGCAAATACAAAAATTACATTACGAAAAAAACAGTTTGTCAATGATTTGCAGCAGGTCGATGGTTCTTCCGGTTTCCTCCATCAATCTAACTGATCGCCACGATATAACTGAAATATTGTTGAAAGTGGCATTAAACATCATAACACAAGGAAACGTAACGAATAAATTTAACCTTCATGGATTATCAATGCTAACAGGTTGATGTGTAAAAATACACACAAAAAAACTGCAGGAAAGAAGTATTCCCCCAATTTGAGTTCTTGTGAGTACATACTGGAGATTCGATGTAATAGCTAATAATAGGACTAAATTACTACGGAGTATTTTTTACATTTGCAAATTTTTAATATGGTGTCATTTACATCATCTGTTATAACTCGAGTAAACAAAATAAATTTAAAAAAAAAAGCGTTTTGAATAATAAAAAAAAAGCCATTATGTCTTGTTTACATAATAATCATCTGTTTCTGTTTAATCTAAATACAAAAATGTTCTAAAATTATCTAGAAATCGTCTTTCATCATTGTATTTCATAAAAGATACCCACTTCTTCAAAAATAAATTGATTGTCTCTCATTAATTACAATAATTGTAAACAGATGCGAAAAAACTAAAAAAACCCAAAACATTTGGATGATGTTCAAACAGGAAACTATTTAGAGCTGTTAAAATTAATGTTCAAATGGGCGTAAAACATACAAAAATACAAATCAAAGATGTTTTCAGCCCTTTTATATCTTGTTATACAAGATTTTGACAATAAAACAACTTACATGCGTGACAAAATTTGAATGACGAAATATGTAATGTATCATAACCATAGTACTAATTGTAAAGACATTTTTTATGTCCTACATTCCAAAAATATATGCATCATTAAATTGTGTCTGCACTTTCTGAAACTGATCGCGTGTTGTTTTGATCTTTCTTTGTTAAATAAAATTGAAATTTCTCGTGTAAAATAAAAGGGTTGTGTTGTTATTTCTTAAGCCTGAATAATTAAATTTGTATTTAAATTCCAAATAGTGTCAATACCTATTATTATGTCTATCCAAAATTTTCAAATCTAATTAAAAAAATTATATCATTTCCAAAGATAGTGAAATATGATATTCCTTCTATATTTTAACATCTTCAACCGTCAAGAGCAAAATATGTCTGGGATAAAAGAATATAATTTCCCTAAAATCGTGAACTTCTTTGGTTTTTAATATTTAGTTAATTGTTGAGATTATGTGTGTTAAACTCCTCATCTAGAAATACTTCAGTTATACCATAGCGGAGAGCTTCATTGATAGAGAAACCCGAGTTATCGTAGAAAAAAACCCGGCAGACTACATGTATCACATAAAGTGGTATCGAATACATCTCGCCAAGGGAGGGAACCGAACACACAACTTTTAGTGATGATCGCACTGGCATCTCAGTTAATGACGACACTAATTTTTTTTTAAAATGGTGGACAATGCCAGTACTTTTTCGCATCGAAACATACCTGTATGTGGGCATCCCAGAAGTCCAACTCTCATGGAAATTTTCCCATGCCACTCTAATGGATGAAAACGCACATATCTGGCAACGAAAGGCGAATTAATGTAATGTGTGCGATCCGCATATTTATTATTATTTCCACCAAACAGCTATAAAATGAAAATAAATTAGAAACAATTAATCTCTGAAAATAAATGCTATTTTTTAAACATGATGAAATCATAACGAGTGCGATTGTGTAGTGATTTCATGTATAATGTGCACGTGATTCAAGTGCTGTGTCCGGTGTTTGCCATGCAATACGTGTGCATAATGCCCTCTAGGACATTATATATTGCAGCCATAATATAAAATATCCCAACTTGTGCAGCATTCCGTCTGGCCGTTAGTTAATATTCAGTTAAAAGAAATGTCATGCAAGAAACACTCATGCAGTTGTAAAATTAATTTATGTTAGGCAAATAAGTAACGGCATACATGCTGCGCTATGTATAATTATTATCTCAGTTAGTTCCCCTTGTAGTGTTAGTGGTGAGACATGTTAGTAGGGTGTCGGTGCTTGTGCGATAAATATGGTCGCATGCAGTAATATTTGTACAGCACGAAGTAAATTACTTGACAAAAGAAAAGAGGAAAAGACACTTTGATTTAATTGAAATAGTCTTTTATTTTAAGTTACACATTTGCATTAGAAAAGTTTGAAATGAAAGCATTATCAATTGTTGCAAAAGACGATAAAATATCTGGAATATATATTAAATATTTCATATATAGTAAGTATATAATTATAATACAACGTGCAAAATAATTCTTTACTAATTTGATTCTTCAACTAGTTGTATCTAATATTGTTGAACTTTTGATCATTATTACTATGTGCACAATTGATGACGTCATGGAACTTTGTGCACAAATGATGTCTTCATAGAACTTTGTGCACAAATGATGACGTCATTGAACTTTGTGCACATAAACGTTGAACCCGTTATGCATCATGAACGCTTTAACAGTGTGAACACCAGAATATGATTTTGCTACAGACGAAAAAGATCTGATGCGTTGGATAAAGAACAAGAATATTGAACATTTAATAAATTTTCATTTTTTTCTTCTTAATGTCATGGAAAAACAAGGAACATGTTTTCCACGTTTACTGTTTTAGCCTTGAAATACAATTCAGTCCATCCGTTATTCAAGTTGCTATGACAACCTGACATCATGATTAGACATCTAAATTATATATCTACATTTGTATCATAACTTAAACATCTAATTATCATATGCAAAAAATATTGGTTCAATTCTTCTGGCTATGTTTGTCTTACGATGGGCACAGATTGACTGAACTGTAATTTAAGTCATTTTGTTGTATACTTTTGATTCTGAAGTAAAATTCCATACTACTAAATGAAAATAGATCATTATCAAAAGATTTGAAAGAAGATTAAATAAAACGAGGAAAAAAAACGCTTAAGCACTCAAAATGTTAAACTTTTTCTAAACCTGTTATAAAAGACATTTTTTTCTTGCTTCAAAATTTTGTTTAGTTGAAGAGTCAAATCAGTAAATAGCAAAATGGCAACGGAATTTCGCTCTGATTCATAAAAAATAACAGAAAGAAATTGTAAACAAATCTACTTTACAGTAAAAGAAAGGTTCAACGCCACCGTAGTTAGTTCTTACCAGGCCATCGTCCGTATATATGTCAGGAAGTAATTGCGCAGAGGACGAGTTATATCGGGTCCATAACCATGTATTCATTGGCTAAAAAACGAAGATTTGTCAGCAAGGTGAAACAATAAACTCCAAAAACACCACATAAAGTCAATGAGAGAATTAAAGAGAAGAAGAGAAACTGAGACTTTATCGTTGGAAGCGGACGAAGAATAAAAGCACACCAAACATAGAACTACGTGAAGTGTGTAAACTACATCTGATTGTTGTTTTCTACAATTTATGATGAAGTGAGTAATAATGGATATAAAAGTGATTTTTCTTCAATCCATCCGCTGATAAAATCCCAGTTATAATAAGTATTAACAACATTGATAGAATTTATTATATTTGTTAAAGCAATCGTTATTCGTATTAATCCATATGAGAACAAAATTATTATTCAAAATGGTGTCGAGATCTGCTTCGGCCGTCAAACAGGAACCGGAAATGGCGTATATAGTCGCCATTTGTGATGCGTCGTAAATCAGGAACCGGAAATGACGTATACAGTCGCCATTTGTGATACGAAGCATAAGCACACGCTGTACTTGCCTGTGAGGTTATATATAATGTATTGCCATAGTAAATTATGTAATTTTTTCTCAACAACCTCATTCCTAGAGGTTTGTAAATTATTCAAGCGTATGACATCTGTATGTATAATTAATAAGCAATTACAAAGGCTCATTAGTTTTTTAAGTTGGTTACATTACGAATGGTGAAAGCAATGTTTGTTGTTACTCCGCATGTTATTTGTAGAAGCTGTGGCACATTTATTATGATATCAATAGGGGGCATAAAGGAACAAAGGTTGTTTTCTATTCCTAGTTCACATTTATCGGGTATATTTCTATCTAACCCTCATCTATATAATCACACGTATACAGGATATGTACATTTGATATAAGTAGCTGATATAGCCAATTCACCCTCCCCCATAAAAACCATACAAACATAATTCTAGAGTAGGTAATTTTATCTTCTGTATGACATTTATTTAGATTGCATAAATAGAAACAATTTTCTACGGAAACAAAGCGAAAAAATATAGAAAAGGTGAAATTAAATTCTTGTTTCAATTTTGATGTTCTCATGTTCATCAGAGACCGTTAATGTGTATATTGATACGAGCTTCCTGTTTCCATTTTGAAGTCCTCGTGATCAACACACGTTAATGTATATTGATAGGAACTTCCTGTTTCCATTTGGAAGTCCTCGTGGTCAGCAAACCGTTAATGTATATCGATACCAACTTCCGGTTTCCATTTTGAAGTCCTCGTGCTCAACATACTGTTAATGTATATTGATATCAACTCCCTGTTTCAATTTTGAAGTTTTCATGTTCAACAGACCGTTAATGTATATTGATCAAAACAAACATGTAAAGTATTTATACAAAGACAAGTAAGTTATGTTATTTACATCAATATAAGTATAAAAACAATTGTCATGTAGTTAAAAGACTATCAAAACAAGTCAATACACAAAAATGTTTATTAGTTCAGTTTAAGGGTACAATGAAACAAACAGATTGGTATATTTTAGTAGATGCATGTAAACAGAGACAAAATGATGATCCCTATAACATTCTTTTAAATTGCCCTAGAACATAATGAATGTAACATCTATCGATATTTCACTTTAAACCGGAACTATTTTCTCTTACTCTCTTACTGCGGAACTACTGTGACTATGTTCAACGTCACAATACGCAAAGATGGAGTGCAGATTTTTCACTAAAAGAAATTATTACAGTCCAATACTAAAAGCATATAGATGGTCGTAGAAAATCGTATAGAAAAACTTATAGGATACATTTACTCTGGGCAATTCTCTCTGAACAAATATAGATATTAGACTGTAACTTCCGGGATGCCACACTAATAGAATTAGGAATTACTACACTCTATCTTTGGGAATTGTTCCTACGGTGTACTTTGTTTTATATTAGTATGCTGAAGGCCTGATTATATATATAAAGCAAACTTTGATACATACCCTTGGGTCTGCATGATGAGCATCCTTATACTGATACCATACTTGGGAGTCATTGCTGTACGAAATTTTAAATCTGGTTACCCAGTGTTGTTTTTTACTATCAGCTCGGCCTTTAGTAATGACTCCTGTTATGAGTGTGGGAGGTCCTACATCTATTTCAATCCACTGTCCTTCTGCAAGTCATTGAGAAAAAATAATGTTCATATTTCGGGTTAGGATTATGGTGTTTAACGCCATTTTCAACAATATTTCATTTATATCGCGGCGGATGTTCCTATAAAACTCTTCCAATATCTTAATAAAATGTATTAATTGTTGGTGTTAACGCCACTTTCAACAATATATCAATTTAATCAAGCGGTCGTTTCTATTGGTTACATAATTCAAAATACCTGGTAAAAATAACCAAATTATCTCA
This sequence comes from Bathymodiolus brooksi, assembly GCA_963680875.1. NCBI lineage: Eukaryota > Metazoa > Mollusca > Bivalvia > Mytilida > Modiolidae > Bathymodiolus > Bathymodiolus brooksi. The sequence continues at coordinate 19,785,335 of OY804585.1, forward strand.
AATCAATGACAAACGTTAGTACATAGTAAAAGTTTGAAGATACCAAGGAGGTAATCAGAAGCCGTAAATCTAAGATACCAAGGAGGTAATCAGAAGCCGTAAATCTAAGATACCAAGAAGGTAATCAGAAGCCGTAAATCTAAGATACCAAGGAGGTAATCAGAAGCCGTAAATCTAAGATACCAAGGAGGTAATCAGAAGCCGTAAATCTAAGATGCCAAGGAGGTAATCAGAAGCCGTAAATCTAAGATACCACGGAGGTAATCAGAAGCCGTAAATCTAAGATACCAAGGAGGTAATCAGAAGCCGTAAATCTAAGATACCAAGGAGGTAATCAGAAGCCATAAATCTAAGATACAAAGGAGGTAATCAAAAGCCGTCAATCGAAGGACAGACAACACAATGACTACAAGATACCAAGGAGGTAATCAGAAGCCGTAAATCTAAGATACCAAGGAGGTAATCAGAAGCGGTAAATCGAAGGACAGACAACATAATGACTACAAGATACCAAGGAGGTAATCAGAAGCCGCAAAACGAAGAAGGACAGACAACACAATGACTAAAAGATACCAAGGGGGTAATCAGAAGCCGTAATTCGAAGGACAGATAACACAATGACCACAAGATACCAAGGAGGTAATCAGAAGCGGTAAATCGAAGGACAGACAACACAATGACTACAAGATACCAAGGAGGTAATCAGAAGCCGTAAATCGAAGGACAGACAACACAATGACTACAAGATACCAAGGAGGTAATCAGAAGCGGTAAATCGAAGGACAGACAACACAATGACTACAAGATACCAAGGAGGTAATCAGAAGCCGCAAAACGAAGAAGGACAGACAACACAATGACTACAAGACAAAAAGACAAACAGAAATCTACAAAACACTACACACACAAACTTAAGGTTGAGCAATAACTTTTTTGTCCACTTGTCACTCGGACAAGTTGTATGAAGTTCTACTTGTCCGAAGGCAAACATTGATTGTTTTTGTATTTTATTTACTCCGACATTCAGTTATTTTTTAATTGTCCGAATTCAATTTACACTGGTAGTGATGAGTCAAACACGCCTTAATGTAGAGACAAGTCAGACACATCTTAATGTAGAGTCAAGTCAGACACATCTTAATGTAGAGACAAGTCAGACACATCTTAATGTAGAGACAAGTCAGACACATCTTAATGTAGAGTCAAGTCAGACACACCTTAAGGTAGAGTCCTAATGAAGGTCATTACAATATGCACTGAATGTTCACCAAGTAGGTGGTACTGAGAAATCCTATTTTCCTTTAAGCCATTTTTGTTTTGATATTTAAAAATATATAACAACTTAATATGTCAATACTTGAAATTGATAATGGGAAGCTTTGTGGTATTATTGTATATTTTTTATTTTGATGTCTACACCATTTAAATATTATTTTTAACGTTTTGTAACAGTTTTAATGGAGGTTTTAGATTCAGACACGTTTTTAAAGAGTGGGTCTCGAAATCCACTTGACAATTTGCTTTCTTATTAGCTGCATACTTTAGGCTTTTTCTATGTAAACATGTAGAAGATTACAATTCAAAATAAAGTACAGTTGTATGTTGTTTTAACAAGCAACTACTTTATAAAGTTTGTTGAAACATTTAAAGGGGCATTTACACACCATTGTTGATTTATAAAACTATTTTTGATATTTAGAATAAAAAATGGTCATTCGGAAGTCCTCTATTGTCCATTTTGTTTATAAGTTTGGTAGAGATTTAATTTACTTCTTAAATGAAGTTTATTTAGAAACAATTAAGTAAATATGGTAAGTAGGTCCGAGTTTATAAAGCAAATGTGATCAAATGACAATTATATTGGTTCAGTTTATTAAATAATCAAATAAAATTTAAACGTGTCACTGCCTTCAAGATTTGGTCATTAACATTACGACAAAAATAAAAATAACTTGGTTAAAGATTTGCTCATTAACATTAAGATAAAAATAACTTCGTCTGGCATTTGTTTACTATTTATGCAACAACAAATCGACAGTTTTGGGGTTATAGTTATGGTGTTTAACGCCACTTTCAACAATATTTCAGCTGTATCGTGGCGGTCCGTTTTATAGGTGGAGGAGTACCCGGAGAAAACCCCCGATATTGTCTCAAGTCACTGATAAACTTTATCACATAATGTTGTATCGAGTGCACCTTAACATGCCGAATGTTTTGTATTCTCTGTTAATATTCTATAAAAAAAATATACATTACTAAGGGGCAAGACCATACAAATTGAACCAGCTCCAATACAGTATCAAATGAAAACGGGAATTGAAGAGGCAAAAATGATAGTGCTTTGAGAGAAAACTTGTGTGATGAAAGGAAGATCTGAAGACAAAACAACAAACAATAGTAAAAACACATAGGCATAAAGCATCACGAAGTTAGTTAAGTATTCGACGTTCCACATTCAATGTCGAACGACGAATAAGTTAGTAATAAAAACGTAGATATGAAATTAAGTGCGCAAAAAACGACCCGTTTCTGGAATAACCTTCATCAGGTACATGTAGGCTTAATATTGAAATGTTGGAAAGCCAAACATTTTATAAAAGTGTTTCTTTACCGCGATAAGGTGTAAATAGAAACACGAACTTCAATTGAAAACGAGAGTAAATCCAATTGGTTGGTATCAATGGTGATGTACATGTACATCAAATGGTTTCTGATATATTGTAACTTCCATGGAAATCAGGAGCTACGATCCTGAACACAGTATTTTACATTTATGAGGAATTATATTTGTTAGTTAGAAGTCTAAATACTACTTCAAATGTGTCTTATTTTGCAAAACTTGTACCAGGTGTGGATAAATTCACATAACGAATACACCGATGTTGTCTAAAAACGAAACCAAATCCGGCAAAAAAAACCCGAAAGGTAATAAAATCAACTTTTATTCGGGCAATTCAAGCACAAAATAATTATTGTATACAATTCACCACCATTTCCATTACAACCTTGTTAGAATTCCAAAGATGTACAAAAACGTCTTCAGTATAAAAGAAAGAATTTCATGCATGGTAAATTTCTATATTCATATTTTATCACATTTTAAATTACTATTCAAATATATGCAGAAATGCACACGGTTTAAAACGAAATTGCAAATGAAAATCAGATAAAAGACTGTGGATCATAAATTAACATTAATCACAAGTTCCAATACGGTTTTTAAAAAATTCACAATTTGTTTTTATGTAAAATTACCATTTCATAGACTACAGACAGGTATTAGTCAATTAAAAGTTTTTAAAAGAAAAGTTCAATAGGGAGAGACTTACCATTCACTGTGGTAACATTGATATACATGTTTTAAAACAGGAGTTCACCACAAATCTTATTTAAACAGGACTATATATCACTTACTAACAAGTTACTGTACCTTTTTGTTGACTTTGGTTGTTAATTTAGTGTTTGAGGGCAATAAAATGTTGCCAAAAAATTCACTTTTTTAGAAGTATTATATTAATAGGTACACATGTAAGTATGTAAAGAGAAGGTTTGGGTTTATGGTGTTTCACGCCACTTTCAACAATATTTCAGTTACTAGTATATCGTGTCAGTCAGTTTTATTGGTGGAGAAAACCACTGACTTGTAACAGCAAGTCACTGACAAACTTTATCACATAATGTTGTATTGAGTACACCTCACCTGAGTGTGATTCGAACTCACAACGTTAGTGGTGATAGGCACTGATTGCGCGGATAGTTGTGAATCCAACTACCATACGATCACACCACCACGGCCTCAGACTAATTATATTCATACCTACACATGTAAGTATATAAAGAGCAAGCCCTCAAATCTTATTACTCTTAGAACACGTGTAAAATAGAATGGTCAGATTTCACTTACCATTTTGTTTCTTTGCACACCATGCCTTGTTACTAAGAATATTTCCATCTTCCGGTTGACAGGAGCTCTTCCTTCTACTCTTAGCCCACGTGGAAGCTCGAATTTTACCATATGGAGGTAACCCAATCTGTTCTTTACACACTGATAAAATACAAAAATATAAAAATACATTTGGACTGTTCTACTAGCTTTTAGTTTTACTTATCTCGGATAACTCGAAAACACCGAAATATCGAAGTAATATCATAGGTGTGTTCCAATTCGACATAAACATGTTCGACTGTACCATATATATAGATTACATAAACTTATACAAAAAGTGGTAATTATCTGATTTACAACTAAATATGTTATGAAATAATTTCAAATAATAATTTATCATTTCCAAAATGGTAGAATTTAATTTCGAAAAAAGCAGATGTTCAACTGATTTTTTTTCAAACAATCTTGCTGTGTCATGATGTTGTCCAATAAAATTCTTACCTATTTTAAATATTGCCTTGATCATAATACCTATTTAATTTTATGTGTTAGAAAATGTGCATGGAGCGCAACCACTTGATACTTCTCCTTATCAGTCTTTAACGTTCTTTTATTCATGGTTTATTTTGTTTGTACCAACAGAGACCTGACATTAATGATCATTTTACAGAGGATGGTTTTCGTACTGACATAAATTATTTTCAATTTTTACTCCGTGTTTTTTTGTCTTCTTCAGTGAGGGAGTTACTAACTATTGCTTAATGCCAAATTATCTTTCGTATTTCAAACATGACAATTACGATAATATGGGGAGGGCAGGTTCCACTTTGAGGAGATGATTATGATATTAACTTGTAAAGATTGTGTGAATGTGTGTACAAGATCCAAATACTAGTATAATTCTAGCTCACTTAAACAACAGTCCATGAGTACACATGTTCCTTTATTCGGAAACAATATCTTGATTCCGAGTAAATCAATTTTGGTTCATACTTATTAATACCGAGTGCTTAATAAGGAAACAGAAAATACCTATGCATAGTGCTTTGACTGACAACATAGGAGATTAAACCCAAACTTTTCCAATGGGGTTCGTGTTGCTCAATCTTTAGTTTTCTGGTTAGTGTTTTGTAGATTATTGTTTGTCCTTTTGTCCTTTTCACTTTGGCCATTGTGTATTGTCTGGCCTTCGATTGACTGCTTTTTATTACCTCTTTGGTATCTTAAAACGTTTCTTTCCAGCAACACTAGTATTACGAATTAAACTTACATTGGCAGCCAAGAACCTCAACTCTCATGCTAGGATGTCGATGCCAATGGACCGTATGAAATTTGATGTAGCGTGCAATTATTGGTTTGTCTAAGTAGGTGTGTTTAATGGAGAAAGCGTCCGTATTTCCTTCGAAAACCTTCAAATATAGCAAAACGACAATCAAATATGGTGCATGGTCAATGATATTCTAAAAGATAAAGTGTTCATCATATATTTTTGTAATTTTGATACAAGGAGTAAATAGATCAAATGAAATGTATGGTGACATAATTGATACATGCAAGGTTCAGGTATAAAACAAACCTTAGTTGATTTTGGATATTATCTTTAGGGCTTTTGATTTTCTAGCTAACAAAGACTTTAAAATGATTTGACTTTCCAATCTGTTGACTTCGAACGTTTTTGATGAAGGTTATTCCAGCAACGCGCGTGCGCACTAAACTAAACTGCATATCTACGTTTTTATTCAAAGCACACCTTGTATACAATAAATAAAGGATAGAGAATACCGAAGGGAAATCAAAAATAAACAATCCAGAGAAACTGACAAATAAAGGTTAGAGAATACCGAAGGGGAATCAAAAAGAAACAATCCAGAGAAACTGACAAATAAAGGTTAGAGAATACCGAAGGGGCAATCAAAAATAAACAATCCAGAGAAACTGACAAATAAAGGTTAGAGAATACCGAAGGGGCAATCAAAAATAAACAATCCAGAGAAACTGACAAATAAACGTTAGAGAATACCGAAGGGGCAATCAAAAATAAACAATCCAGAGAAACTGACAAATAAACGTTAGAGAATACCGAAGGGGCAATCAAAAATAAACAATCCAGAGAAACTGACAAATAAACGTTAGAGAATACCGAAGGGGCAATCAAAAATAAACAATCCAGAGAAACTGACAAATAAACGTTAGAGAATACCGAAGGGGAAATCAAAAATAAACAATCCAGAGAAACTAGCAACATAGAGTACACAAGATGAAGATAAACAAAAAACAAACACAGCACAATATGTGTTGGACAGCGCTATGCGCAAACAAACACAAATAACGCAAAGAAGACACGAGCCCTCCTACAAACAACTGGGGGTAAAGACGAACCAACAAAAAGCCAGTTTCCAAAATGAAATCTGTAAATTATTTTTATCTCGGATAAAAAAGAAAAAAAAACCTCCAACATTTGCAAAAGATTTTTCTAACTTTACATTTGAATTACAATTCATTGGGAACCGTCGTGGTCGTCATCATATGGTAGTTGGATTTATAACTACCTATGCAATCAGTACCTATCACCACTGACGTTGTGAGTTCGAATCTAACTCGGGCGATGTGTACTCGATACAAGATTATGTGATGAACTTTGTCAGTGACTTGCGGCAGGTCGTACGTTTTCTCCGGGTACTCCGGTTTCCTACACCAATAAAACTGACAGCCACGATATAACTAAAATATTGTTGAAAGTGGCGTTAAACACCATAAACCTAACCCTAACAATTCATTGTGTTAACTTAAATCATCATATTTTTTCTGAAACTTAAAAATGAAGTGTTTTTGTTTGTAAATTACAGTTATGTACTTTCAGATTGTGGTCATATATACTCAATAAATTATAGTTATAAGTAGATTAGTCCTATATTTTGACAAAGATCAAAAGATGAATGAAAACGTTTATAATACATTTTGTATATAATCTATGTACATGTATATCATTGTGAATGGTTCACTTCGACAACAACCTTTTTTGACAAGCGTACGTGTCTATGTATAAGTAAGCTTGGTTTTACATCACCTGGGCACCCTGACATTTACATCAGCAATTGTATTCGTGAAATTTGAAATAGTTCAGAAGTATCAGATTTATACAAACATGACACTAAATCTGCTTTTCAACTGTTTACCACGTGTGTATATAAATGAGAGGAGTTTTTTTAAATCGTATTCTGATTTTTTTTTACTATTTTGGCGGATGGAAAGATTAGCATTCCCAAGTGCGAAATTTAATATGTTTTTAATTATATTTTTTTTAACTTGTGGATTAAGAAAAAATTAGTTGTCAAAAGGGTTAAAATATGAAATAGGGCTTAAACATCAGTTATAGTCTAAACACCAACATTTCTATCTTTACGATTAATTTTGCAATTGACGAAAAAATGATATTCATCACCTAACGCATTAAAAATATTATCTGGGAATAATTTTTCTACAGCATTAGCATGTTCGATTGATTTCCAAATTGTATCCACTTTTGTAATTCTTTTAAGAGCTAATCATACAAGAAAGACAAGATACAAAACAATGATCACCTATACTGTTTTGAAATTCGTGGTAACCGATTTTCGTGGTATGATGATATTCACGGATACCACGAAAATTGGTATCCAACTAATATTTAAAATAATATTATCAATATTTGCATGGCATGTATCATTACAAGTTGATTGACATGTGATAAAAACAATATAAGACTATGACACTGTGAAGATAATAATTAAACAATAATTACAAAGCAATTAAACACCCCATTGATCTTTTTAAACAATCAATTATTAAACAATAAAATGCTATTTACTGGGGCTATTCAAAGGCTACCAACCAAGCTATGTCATCCTTTGCATGGGTATGCTGTCATATTAAATCTTGCCAAAATCTCTTTAAAGTCATAATATCTGTGTGAAATAAACCGCGGGAAATAGTTTGATAAACATGCAAAATGAACAGGATACAGGACTAGGATTATGGGTATTTCAACAATATCATGGCCGTCAGTTTTTTAATGGAGGAGACCACAGTACCCAAATCATCCACCTGCATCATCATAGCAGAAAATCTTGATCTGATCACATAAAGTTAAAATCTACGAAAAAGAGGCTACATTATTTTTCCATCAAAATTTCATCTATGCATACGCAATACGTCATCCGCCATTTTGAATGATATCTGCCTTTATGTCAACGATGCACTACATATATATATAAGCTACTTTCTTTCCTCTCTCCTCTAGTTGGTTTAGTTTAAATTTAAAATTTTCGTCAAAATTTAGTTTGTTGGGAGAAAAAGTTCTCAAATTGAAATTAAAATTACACTAATTTTTTTTTATGAAAATAGCTTTTCACAAATGCAAGAAAGAGTAATCTTTTAGTATATCAAAACATTTTTTTAATAAAAACCTTTCTATACTAGTAATGGAAGGGAATGATGGGTTCTATTATTGTATAATTTGTAATTTTTAAGAAAAACATCGCTATAATCTCGTGCATGGTGACACGATCGCGATCATCCATTGTTATTATGCAAATTAGAAAGCACTTTTACGCCTCTTATCAGAAAATTTAATTTCTGTAAGCCAACGCTACTTTAAAAGATTGACAAAATAAAAATAAGTCAGATGTATAAAGTAATTGAACACTATACCATATTTAAAATTCTATAGGCTTATAATATGGATTAGGCACAGCCTACAGGCGAGCATCGCATCTACGCATAGACATGTACATGTACAAATAGTAGTTTGGGTTCTTTTCTTCATTATTCTTGATTATTTTTCTTTGTTCTTCAATTCGACTTACCCAGTTAATTCTATTGCAAAGGAGATTTTTTGGTCCGAGATATATCGGGGACGACTTTTTTTTTAGGGCCGAGATATATCGGGGACGACTTTTTTTTAGGGCTGATCATTCTTTAGGGGCGAAACAAGAAGGTCTAACGATTGTCCATTTTTTAAATAAATTAATCGTTTCATGTAAAGAAGCTGTACGGTTTCCTTTCTAATGTTTGTTTGTTATTTTTAAACTGGAGTTATTTTTTATTCAAATTAAAAGGCTATTTCCTGTACTTCACTCTGATTGTCCATTCTATGCCGAAACTTAGAATCCATTTCCGGTTGGTATTGATCATATATTGATTCATCTCCTTACACACATGTTGCTGTTTAGATCGCATCTTACGATGCTCGCTAATATTTGGTCAAGAAATAATTATTAAATTTATTCGTATGTTTTGTATCCACTACGACCTACACTCAATAACTGAATTGTTCAGACATGAATAGATTACTTCTTCTTAAAGCATCACACAACATTGAATAGTTGTACTTTTAAAAATGCAATCATTTACCCATATACATTGCCCTATAACTTAGATATACAACGTAATAAAAATGGCGGGCATTCTGACCCAAGCGGCCGAACTCCATTTTTGTTTTAGATAGCTATCGTGATATAAGCGGCTCAATTCCATTTTGTTTTACCGACACCTTTCAACAAAATTAAAAACTGAAATATTGTTGAAAGTGGCGTTAAACACCATAACCCCTAATCCCTGGTCAGTAAAACAAAATGGAATCTGGCCGCTTATATCACAATATCTGTCCAAAACAAAAACAAAACGAACAATCACCTCTCACCTCAACGCACTAAACATACAAACGACCATGACGTGTGACGCTGGAAATCCATGTCGTGTCGCCGGAAACACAAGCATAAAAACGTGGCAGGGTCAAACTGGATAATGGTATCCCAACACTCCCGTTAAGCATCTTTCCAGTGGATAATATACATATTATTAACTATCAATATTATTTACAACGACAATCCAAAATGTGCTAAAATATATCTATCTTTTTTTTTATAATTTTAAGAAAATTACCTTATGATTCTCATACTGATCAGTGACGTACTGTTCATTATAGTCATCCATACTGTATGAAACTTTGAATGACGTCACCCATTCTTTTCCGTCACCTCTACCCTGCGTCATTACGCCAGTAACCTACAAAATATAATTTATTCAAATAGTATTGTATACACCAGAATAAAAGAATAATCTTAATGCTTTAGTGTTTACTAATGTTTTGTTAGAAATGTATTTCGTATGACTTCCGGAATCAATCGTCGTGGTCGTGATCGCATGGTAGTTGGATTTATAACTACCTGTGCAATCAGTGCCTATCAACAAGTTGTGCGTTCGAATCCCACTCATGGCGAAGTGTACTTGATACAACCTTATGTTCGCTAGTCGTTGGCTTTCACCGGGTACTCCGGTTCCCTCCAACAATAATATACGTTTGGGCAAAACTATATCACATGTCCAAAGTAATATAGATTCTATACGTTAGGGAAAAAATAAACCAAAACATTTCAACCAAAATTAATCAACATATACTATGCTAAAAGGATTTTTTTTAAACTGTTTTATGCGTCATTTTGATTTGATTTGATTTTGATCTTCGGAAGATTCTTCTGGCCACACTACAGGTTGAAAGCGTGTTTCACTTTCTGTATATACAAATGTACAAATGTATGTATAGTTCTGAACATAATTTACAAATTGTTCACAACTAGAATCTAGTGAGGCAGCACTAAACAGGTCTTCGACAAAGAAGTCTTCAATTTCTTCTTCAATTATATCTTAATAAACCATATGTTTTTGTAGAATAGCGTTCGGATGTACTTCACATCAGCCATTTTGAAAACCCATTAAATCAAGTATTTTCTTAGATGTAGCTTCAAAACGTTAGCTATCAAAGCCAATTGGTTTTGAAAATATGATTTAAAACTAGTAAATACTTATTGTTCCTGTGAATTTAGAAGAAATCCTACTCCGTCTTATATCAAATTAGTCGAACATTACACGTGATTTCGATTTTGTTCTTCTTTTTGGTTATTAGTTATATTTGAGTATATATGTCACTGGGCATGTAACATGAGAGATTTGACACAGACAATTATTGAGAAAAGTAAACTAATAATTTTCTGATAAAAGTCTTTGAGTTGTAATTTGATAAACCAAAACCCACTTGATAAAATTCTTGTCTAGTTTTTTTTGTTCTATTTTCTATTAAAACCTTGTTATATGGTGTTAAATACTTATATACCGTGCTGTCACAACATAGGATTTTTAAGATATGAACATTATGAAATCTCGTGATAAAATCATGTCAAATTTTAAATGGCAGCTCTACATTGATAAAAATAAAATGCATAGCACCAAAAAGTTACCCCATTTAAGAAAACAATACTATTTCTTTGCTGTCAAACGTTTATTTGATCTTGATCACTCATGGAGGTGCTTGATCGCAGTTTCGGATCTACAACTTTCCACCATGTTAATCAAGATGAATGATTTGTAATTAAGAACGAACGTAACCGTGAAAATTGTATTTTTTCTTCAATAACCGTGTAATCTAAATTTAGCCTTCGGGAATTTGAAAATTAAAAAAAAAACCTTTAAGTTAAATTAAGCTCTACACTCATGAAATGAAGCATAGATTTATAGATGGTTGTATATAAAGGTGTATGGTTTACGTAACTATATACACATGCAGTCAAACCTGTATTAAGAGGCCACCTTTGGGACAAAATAAAGGTTGTCTTTTAAGACAGGTAACCTCTTATAAGAGTTTCAATTCATATGAACTTTTCTATGACAGGACAAGAAAAAGGTGACATTTTAATACATATGACTGCTTAATAGAGGTGACATCATGTGCAGGTTTGACTGCATTTCCAAACACAAATAAATTGTGCATGTTAAGGAATGCAATCGGGACTAATTTTCAAAGTTTAACATAGTATTATACAAAACGACTGAAAATTATAATTTATGGGTCTTATTATTATCATAAAAGGGTTAATTAATAGTGGGTCATTTTTCAGAACTATACCTTTTTATGATAGTGACACGCTATTCGAGTACTATATATGTCTACAAAAATAGTTTGTATTGTACTAAAGACTTTTAATGAAGATTTCGACATACTGTCTCCTGATAAAAATCGAACCTTCAAATTTTCTTTAATATCAAACGAATTAAAGGTATAATCTAAAATAACTTATCTATATAAGTTATTTCTAACAGGTAAATATGATTGAATATTATATAAGTGTATTCAATCAGGGTGTTAATAAATATTTTGTATATCTGACAAGGTTTTAACTCCTAGACAAACACTTGTCTTGTCTGGTATTGAAAAATTGAGATCTTTATCTAAATATTTTAGATTGGTCTCCCTTGGTATATTGGAAAACGATCTTTTGCACTGAAGGTATGAAAAGTGTAATTTGAGATGGAAAATATGTGTATATTGGACCATGGATTTAAGATGACTCGAGTGTATTATTCTACGCCTATTCTATCTTGAGTTATGCATTTAAGATATAATACATATTATCATTGCAAATACGTAAATTTTTTAACAATCTTTGATAATGTTAGATATTTAAGGAAAAGTTCAAACTTCAAAAATTCAGACGTTTAATTAGGAAACGCTCAAACTTCTGAAAGTCAGACGTTTAAGGAAAAGTTTTTTAAACTGCAGAAAGTCAGATGTTTAAGGATGTTCAAATTTCATGAAGTCAGACGTTTAAGGAAACGTTCACACTTCAGAATGACAGATGTTTCAGGAAAACGTCTAGCTTCAGAAAGTCAAATATTTGAGAAAAAGTTCTGAAATTCAGGATTGGGTTGCACAAACGTCAATTAAAGTTAAGTCTCAATTAAACCGTAAGTGTAAATTAATTCTATGTACATTTCATGTAAATTTAAGTGTCAATTAAGTTTTAATTGACACGTAAATTTAACTAAGGTTTGTGCAACCCAGTCCAGACGTCTAAAGAAAAGTTCATAAATTATGATGTTTACGGAAAAGTTCAAATTAGAATTCCTTGTCCCAAGAATTTTTCGTCAAATAAATGGGTGTATAGTGTATCCACAAAAAAACACATTCTTCATTATGTTGATTCGTTATTTAAATGACAAAAACTTCTTATTATATTGTATATCTCTTTACATACCAAAGATTAAAGTACTATGCTTAGGTGTAAGGTATATATATCCTTAAACCTGTTTGTATAGCCCCAGAGCTGTATCAGATTAGTTAACAGTGAATAAGCAAAATTTGAAGAAAACAAATCTGAAAATAAAATGTAAATGCGTCCTTTTTTTGATAAGATTAAGGATTCATTGTTATCAGTCTGTTCGTGAAGATCATTACTGAGTGTAAGAGAGAAGGTGAAATATGCGGTAGATGAGGGATTATGGGTAAAGAAATCCACACGTCTTCAGTTTGAATACATTTTGTTGTGTCATCCTTCAAATAAATATTTTTTGTGTGTTCCATGTGAGGAAATATTATGATGAAATGCAACATGACCTTAGAAATGACATACATTAATTTTATAAACTATTTAGATATATTGTCTGATGATTCTATAATTTAGAATTTGTTATCTATGGAAAAATCATCAAAAAGGGGGTTCATACCTTTAACGGTTTGACAGTAAACAAACATTAGATATTATATACGGTAGTTAGGTCGACCATACAACATCACTCCACTCTAAGGGGTTCTGTTTGCATAATAAAGTAAAATTTAGATGTTTTCTAACATTTTTGAATGAATGGAATGAACCAAATTAAAATTCATCTATTCTTTTCTTAAATACCTTCAATATGTGCTTTAAACTGGTTGAAGGGCAAACATGGATTATAAAGTGATTTGTCATCGTCAAAGCTTAACAATTAAAAAAAAAATCTGTGTTGCTCGAGTTAATGACATCTTTCGTTTTTTTCTTTTTGTTTGCCAAATATTAATAGCGAATTAGCATGATTAGAAACAGATATTGTTGGTTGCATTATTAAGGTAAAATCTGAATATGTTTCGAATGTCTCCGTAAAGTATCAAGTTTTCGCTTCGTAAAATATCTTGCTGTCTTACTGGTAAATTTTGGCCATTGCAACACATCACTGATTTCTTGTGAAATAAAAACCAAATAGGTTTTTTTTACAATGTAACACTTAAACCACCCATTCACTTTATCAAGGGGGAACTTCGTATACATTTTTTGGACTATTTTTTTTAAAATATTGACTATTGGCACTGCACCAAGATCTACTTTTAACCACCCAGATGCAATATATCAATATCGAATTAGAATGATTTGTGAGAAAAAAAATATTGGTTAATTTATTATGGTAAAATCTTAATGTGTTCCGAATGTCATTATAATGTACCAAACTTTTTCGCTTCATAAACAACCTCACAGAATTATAGGTATTCTTCACAAATTGCATCAAATCACTGATTTTTTTGTATATTGAAAACCAAACATTTGTTTGCTACATTTCAATACTTAAATCATGCACTGTTCGCAAAAGCTTGGACAATTTTTTAAAATGGTGAGTACTTACTCTTGCCGCTACTCCCAGATCTATCTTAATCCACTCGGATGACGACTTATACTTTGCACACCAACCGTATTTGTTAGGAAGGTAAACACGGGCATACTTTTCACTGCATTTCTTATCCCACTCTTTGGGATACGTGGACGAAGATGTAATCTGCCAGTCTTGGATTGCGCCCGTTATCATGCCCAAAGGGCCATTCGTCACACAAACTGAAATATAAAAATTGACTTTTGAGAAGGAAAAAGGAATCCCTTATGGTTAAATCTTACGCGTTTATCTGTAATAAAAACGTAGATATCAAATTTAGTGCGCACGACGCGTTTCTGGAATAACCTTCTGGCTTCATCAAATACACTCAAATTCGAAAGATTGTAAATTTGCTTTCTATTATAATGTCAACAACTTATTGGGTTTCTGTGCAAATTTGGTACGTCATGTAACGTTACAACGGCCCCCATCTATACATTTTCTCATTTGTGTTTAGGTGCTAGTCGTGTAATGTTACAATGTAACCGTCCTCATCTGTACATTTTATTTCAGGCGCTTGTGTTGCCTTTATTTGCACCGTATCTGAAATAAATATTTGAGGTAATAAACAAAATTTTAGTCATAATAAAATGTCGGAGAATGTCTTTTTTGTGTATTGGGTAATGCACTAAAAAGATACAGCTATGTTATTCAAAGATCTATTGTACCGACTAGACATTTTAGATACATCAAAGCAAGTAAGCATGTAAGTTTCTGTAAAACAAATAGTATACGTTTCATAATAAAAAGAATTTTGATCGTAAATCAGTGCAAGGAAAAATATAGGTACAACTGTTTAAATACATTTTTGTTTGCCGCAAGAACTTTTCTTTTGACGTAAAAACATCTAAACAGATTTAATTAATTAATTAATTAACGAATGTTTAACTCTTCTTTTTGTTCTTTTTGATAAATGAAATATAACTGGTTTTTACATGTATTACTTTTTAAGGTCTTCTTGATTCATTGGCCAAAAATTCAAAAGTGACTGCTGTGCAAATATGCATTTAATTATCATGTTGACATTTACTGGGAACATTTTAATTGTCGTTAAAAGTTTGACAAAATTCTTAATTTGATTTGAAATATCAGGTCCAAAATAGTTATATAATTTGATCTTTCAATGTAAAAATCTGTATATATAGAGGTATTGTGACCTTTGTGGTAATTAGTGATGAAATTGACATTTGGTTTTTTTGGCATACCATGGGAGCCTGTACATTTCAAACCATTTTTCGATTATAAAATTTAACAGTTCAATTCTAGAATAAATTTACCAGAATACATTAAACAAAAATGTGGAATAATAGCTTAATCAACACGAAGTCAAAAACAGCTAGGAGGAAAGGACTCTTTCAATAATACAAATCGAAGTCATGGAAAAAACCTTTGTATATGAACAGATACATAATTGTTTAGATAATGAGGGAAAAGATATGGATACGTAGCACTTATAACAGCGATGTTTAATTCAATCTATCCTCCATTCCCAAAGTAATACTAGTAAATGAAACCATCTGACTTAGGGAATATAGGGACTACTTTAATTCCAGGGGAATATAGGGACTACTTTAATTCCAGCTGTTTTTGTCAGTTAGGCTTTTCTTAGTCCATAAGCCTACATCAGTTATCTAATCATTTTCAGTTGATTACTGTGTTTCTATTGGTTATTTCTCCCCACTTATCACTTCTCGTTCTTATGAACTTGTATGATTGATTGATTATGTAGAAGTTCCATCCATTTTTTCTACAAATCATGTTAAGCAATCTAACTTGCCAAGAATATCACTTTTTAGAAAAATGTTTTAAATTCTTGATTTGTTTACGCGGTATACATTTTGTGTCGTGATCTATGGTCTGAACAAAAATGGATCAACTATGCATATTAGATATCGTATTAAATTGTAAATAGTTAACTGTGCAAACAATTTGGGGAAGTTATCATAACCTTACATATTATTTAATGAAAAGAAATTCCTCTAACCTCCACGAAACAATTTTTAAAATCATATCTATTTTACTTAAACGTCAGGTCTTTAACACGACCTGCTCTGTACAGGTGAAACTTATACCTCTTCAATTTTTATAACACAGATAGCCCTTTAATAAAAAGTATGAAAAACATATTAAATAACGTTATGCGTAGACATGGCACGTGGAGAGTGTCTTGCATAAACGTGTGAAAAAAGAAGTAGATAAATTTAACAAAAGCCACACCCCAGTCAAAAGGTTCAGGTGCTTAAGTGCACAGTATGCACATAATTGTCACATGCAATTTTTATGTTCGTTTCAACTGGACATAAATGAGATTATGTCTAAAATACGGCGAGACGGAGACGAAATTATGTCACACGTTAAAAACCATCTTTCTAAAAAGAAATTTATGGACTTCATTAACGATAAAACTCGTGATCTCGTGCGCAGAAGATCGTGATCTCGTGCAGAAGAGATTTTAAAACATCTTTTCTGTTTACATTTTAGAGTGAAGACTACCTGTATCTGTCAGGTAAAATACCTTATTAAGATGTTCTAAATTTGTTTTAAATGAAGCGTTTTAGAAACAAATATCGTTGCCTTTTTAAATGTTTTTTAATGTACTTAAACAAATGCTGAAGGATGTACGACTCATTTGAAGGGGAAAATAAATTTGTTTTTGCATTTTAATAATCTATCCTGCCTTTAGTGTTGTATAATTTAAAAATATCAAAGAAATCGGGTGACATATCTTGGCTTTTCGTTAAACTTCGGTAGTCAGCAAACTCGCTTATAGAGAACAAGCAAGTATAAAACAAAATAATAGTACCCTAACCTAGAATATGTCACAAAAGTGCAAAAATTTACGTTAGACACCCATAAACTAGTCTATTTATGATCTCATGAAATATAGCTAATTTATGTTTAAGTCGATTTGAAGAAAAATATATATATATGTTTTTTTCGTTCGCTAACATTTACTAATGTAATATTAGTTGAAGAAAGTTGTGCAAAAGTAATTTCGTATCTTCCAACTTCAATTACTTCTAAGTATAAAAATGTTTTAAACATATGGTTATAATTTGGCAACTAAACTGCTATGAGTATTAATTTTCTCCAATTAATGTGAAAACCATGATAAAAAGATTCTGTGATTCTTTCACAAATGAACTTGTCTGATCGAGATATTGTTTGATATACTGTTCTATGCTCCGCCACCCATTAGGAGAACCGTCTTTAAATAAACCACGTAAAAATCAAAGTGCATCTTAGCCTGTTGTGTTTCGTTATCATAATTATGAGAAATTACTTAACGCTGCAGGGTTATCTTTCTTAACAAAAATTATGAGGAAATAATCAACACGAAATTGGAATCTACAAGGTTGACCTCAAAACTGAAGCAAAGACAATTAAAAAAAAAAGTGGGGCGGCGTGATACTGTCGTAAAAATATTTTCATGGTACTGCTGGGGCCATAAAAAACACTTATAATGATAATATTTAACAAGTATTTGTCTTAAAATAAAACCATCTGGAGACTAAAATAAAAAAAAACGCGATATGAGAGCGACATCGGAGGTCGCGTTGATCCAAGTAACCTTTCAAGTGCCACCTTTCACATTTATAATACACGCCCTGTTTTTGGTGTAGTGTTCTGGTCTCGAATTTGGGACGTTTCGCTGTTATTCACATGGATCAAGGTAAAATATCTGCTTCTGCTAAGCTATAATATATCGAGCTTCAGAAAATGTGCCATGATGGAGTTAAGCAAATCACAATGTTTGCTTAATTTCGTCATTTGGAGTAACAAAAGTGTACATAAAAGAACTTATCTACTCTTAAAGACAAGTTAAATTGCAAGATAAAGGCTAACGTTGATTGTTACACGTATTTGAACTGGTTTAGGACCTATCAAAGGATATGAATTATCTTATCAAAATGTATTGATTACAAATGTCTTGTCTCACGACATTCATTCAAATTTCGCAAACTCCCTCCTCCAAAATGTATGCAATATAATATTGCATTCTTTCAGTCAAGAAGAGATTCTTATGTTGAAATACAAAAAACAAAACAAGACGTTTTCACCTCGTTACATTTCAAATAATAAAGAAGGCAATATTTTATTAATCGGTTTGGAATTCTAGTGTAGCGTCTGGTCATTTCGCTCTAAGCTCCTATGCCCTTCCTAACCGATGAAACTCCATGGTACAACCCTCCGATATGAACGTCCGTTGGTTTTGCGGTCGCACAAATTAAATACGCAACTCGCTCTAAGGACGAAACGTTATTGTATATCTTTTGATTGGAGAATGCCACACTCTTTGGACCGTAAACTACACTTTGTTAGGAGCGGTTGTTTGTGACCTGTTGCAAGACAAAACATCCGTCCATAGTCCCATCCCCGCGTGACCTTTCACCTTTCACCTACACGATACATTATTTCTACACTTGTTCTCTTAAAGAATATAGCTGAAAAAAATTAACTACCTTAATTAAGCACCCACTTTATATATAAATCGACTAGAAAGTTAAATCCCAATTGAATGTTTGGTGTGTTCGTGTCATTAAGATGAAAGGGTGTGTTTGATTAAGTATACTTTAGCTTGGATAATCCACCTGCATGACGCTCAACATTTTTAGTTTTTGTTTGTTTTTGTTTTTGTTTTTTTCATGTCATCACTTAATATGAAATATGTATATAATATTATATAAGTTCATTTTGTATTAATTCATGTATGTATTGGAGAAGACGTTTCCAAGTTGTGAAACTTATGTCCTATCTAATTGTTTCTTATTGAACAATAAAATATGTTTAAAGTAAAAGCTGAAAACATGCTCACTTGACATTAAACGACAATAAACATGACTGGAAGCTGTTCACTTGAATTTGAACGACAATCGACCAATCAATCATATAACTAAGTCCCTGTGAAATACATTACACGCGTTTCAATTGATTCGGGTTATGCATACTTTTCTTTAATCCATTGCGACATATCCCTATATTAAAATTGCATTTAAGACATTAGTTTATTACTTGCACCCACTTATTTCAGACAATCGGCGATATTTAAAAAGATCAGAAATCACGTTCTAGCATATAGCAAACACATGTCGAATTACTGGTTTTTTTCTTCGTTTTAATGTATTGAAGACGTTGGCAATTAAGTCAGAAATGCGTGATATGTCTTCAAAATCAGACAGATGAATTTCTCTATATAACATGCATTTTTAGCTTATGAAATTGAAATTACGGTGAGAAGTTTGAAAAATATACCTCTACGTTTTTTTTCTTTTAAAATATATAAATGAATAAACAGTGTGGATTTTTCCATACAATACAATAAATTCAGTCGGCATGGTTTTCTTATTTTGTTTTGGCTACACTGGAAATCCCGATACAATACGGTTGTTTCGAATCATTTCCATTCCGTCAAATTTTTTTTATTTTCGTCCGCCAGATCACGTGATTTCGATGGACTAATCGGCATTGAACTTCCGGTGTTAATGTACACAACAAAAAAAACTCCAATCGATTTGTGCCGTTTTAACGTTCGATCCTCAACTTAAGAAAATCTTAACATTTTCTGTAAAAGACAGATATCAATTAAATTATTTTATTTGTATCAAAGACTTCAATGCAGAGACAATTGCTGTCAGCATCATCAAAAGAAAACGATCTGCCTTTATGTATATATTTCTGATATCGGACAGATAGTGGGGTACCGAACACCAGTATTTATTCAGCGGTTTCCTTGGCGTCTCCATATTACAATTACTTATAATCTACCGCATCTACGACTATGATATGCTGACGTTGTCACAGTAATAGCGTAAACACCGGAAGTCGCCTGCCGATTTGTTCAGACGTCAAGACAAGAAAAAGACGGAACGTGGTCGGAATTGACATGAGTCGAAGCAACCGTATTGGTAATGGCGGTGATTTTCTAATATTTTGACAATCCTCAATTGGTTTGTATTTTTTTTTTGTTACACTGTAAATCCCTATATTGGTTGATGATTTATTTAATTGCTATCTGCATTAGCATGTGATATATGGTTTCCATTTTTATTGATGTGCAGCGCATTGAAATCTCGATTCTATCACGAAAGCCATTGCCCTCTTTGATCCAACAGCACCACGACACTTACAAAGTTGTGATAGCTAATTAATGACGTTTCTGTAACATTTAACAGCAGATACCAAGACGTGATGAAAACAATCATAAAATCAATAAATATGGGCAAACATGTGGAAAAATAACGCACACAAAATAGAGACAAAGACAAACTATAACCAATGAACAATCACAGAAAACTAAAGATGGGCAACATGAACGTTATCAAAAGCCGGTGGAGAACTCAGTTACTCCGGAAGGGTTAACAGTTCCTGCTCCACATGTGGTAGTAACGTTCATTGTACGACGAAGAACTGCAATAAAAACGATGTTTTTTTCCCCTTCAAATTATGATGTTGTCACCGTTTCATGTTGATTTTCGTCCACATGCACTTAACACACAGGTCTATGATCATAATAGACTTTTGGTATTAACATTGTATATAACAGTGGGAGATATAAACGTTTGCACCAATCTTAAATAAAAATAAGCAAAACATAAGCATAAAATCCACCTTTAACATGTTTCTATTACATCGTTATTGCCAACAGATGATCGACAAGAATGTACTAAATCGCATTTAAGATAACGAATGACAGGCAAATTTGTTGTGAGAAATTAGTGTAGAATTTTATGTTCTCATTATCAGCCAAAAATGCTTTTTTTTCCCTTTACTTTCATCCTTTGTTACAGAAATAAATTAACATTATAGCCCTACAAAAAATTGCAAACCTGTAATTTCCCAATACACAAATTAACACTATAATTATCGCCATTGATGACAGTTTTCGAGGTTGATCAATCATTTTTATGATCTGTACAACAATCTTGTTTAATTACTATGACTGATAGATAGACAAATTACCAGACATCTACATAGGTGATGTTTCTACAGTAATACATGTTAGCGTAGCAGCCCCTCTCTCTCTCTCTCAAAAATTAAGAAATACTACCATTGGCTCGAAATAAAAATAACATGGAAAACAAATAATAAAACAATGTCGGAACAGATGCAAAATCGATGCCCCTAGCTAACACACAAATATATGACCGCTCACTTTGCTGGTTTGGTATCGATACAGACACTTCAATAAAAAAAAGTGGCGGGGTTAAACTATTTTTATGAACCCAAACCCCCCCTCATAGTGGCATGATGCGGTCATGCACGTGTTTTCCACGTGATAGTAAAATGCCAACACTCGCATATAAACGGGCGAACAGCGACATAAACGAGAGGCTAATGATTTTAACAACGGTATTATTTTATTCGTTTTTGTATTGTATATTCTGTTATGTGTGATTAACACCACTGACTTTCAACATTATTTCAGTTATAACGTTGGCACGTCACAAGTCTATTGGTGGAGAAATTCGGGATACCAGTAGAAGACGAACGATCTTGCGCGCAATACACCATTTGCCTATTCCCGACTTGATTCTAAAATTATACACTTTTAACATTTTATTATTTGAGTTATTTCTCTTACAGAGGACAAAAATGTCAATTTCATGCAATATTCAACCAAAATGACATATATTTTTCTCATACTCTGTATAAAATTTAACTTGTGAATTTTTTATTTGCTATAAAGTTAACTTCTATTATTTTATAAGGCTCAATTTTCTATAAATTTTAAGAAAATTATACTCAAATTCATAATCCTTTATGTTGTTCTTGCATTGAACCAATCGTAACTACTCGGCCATTCTCGCTACCCTACAAATAACCTCGTTCGTAGATAGTAGAAATTCTTCTTAAATTGTTTGCCGGAAGTTAAGTTAAGTTAAGCCGCACAAAAATATAGTCCACGAAAATCCAATATGGAAGACATACTACATGTAAGTAAAATCTATTCATGCAAAACTGATTATAACTTTAACTTTTATCCATGAAAATAATTAAAATATAGAAAATTGCTTAAAATATAACTTTATCAAACTTTCATGTAACTGACATGTGAAAAGTACTGCGATTTATACGCCTAATGCATACGAGGTTATTTGCAGGGTAGCGAGAATGGACGAGTAGTTACGATTGGCATTGAACGGGAACCAGTGTGTCCTCTGTTAGGGAAATAACTCAAATAATAAAATGTAAAAAGTGTATAATTTTAGAATCAAGTCGGGAATTGACAAATGGCATATTTACGAAATCTTGTCTATCCATCGAGTTTGTATAATTTAGCAACAATATTTCAGTTATAACGCTAGGGAGGTCAAAAGTCTATTGGTGGAGAAATTCGGGGTACCAGGAGAAGAACAACGATCCTGGGCGCAATTGGCGAAATCTAGACTATCCATCGAGTTAGTATTATTTAGTACACATCACAAACACGGGAGTTACTATTATTCTCGCAAGTTTTAGAGTTGACTGAATTCTATCAGAAAAAAAGTACCATGCGATCGCTGCCTCAAGTTTCCGTTTAGATACATATAATTATTCTTGTCTGTATTCATGAGTTTTGCCTCGTTTCTACTTCTCGTTCAAAGGGCTTTAAATATTCACACACCAGTAAATATTCTTCCACCGTCATATAATACACCCACCGTATCTATTTGCTGTTTTTAATAAAGGAGAAATCATCGAATTTTTAAGGAGCTGTATGAAGTTTTTCTCTTCTAATATTGACTTTTATTGCTAAATTTGTATTGCTTGATCTTGATTTTTCATATTTGTTACCTCTTTGGTACCCTCAAACAGTAATACATGTATAACAAGACGAATATACAATAATACAAAAATTTGCAATTCAATGACGGAGAAAACTAACACATGACAATGATGGTTTTTTTCGGGTTTTAGATTTCATCCGCCCCTTTCGTCTCGAATATACTCAAACATTTAGAGCTGTCGAAGAAAAGGCACATGTATAACCAGGGGCGGAACCAGGGGGGGGGGGGGGGGGAGGCGCACCCGGCGCCCCCCCTAAAATTGGAAAAAATATGATTCCTCTCGGCGCAATATTTTTAAGTGCGCCCCCCCCCCCCCCCCCTAACTTGAAATCCTGGATCCGCCCCTGAATTAACTACAGTTTTTTTGTAAAAGGAAAAGATGTTCGAACATGTAAATAATTTCATGAGATGGTTTAATGGTGCTGTCTAAGAAAAAGCGCACATACAATGTATAACTACATGTACATTAAATTTTGTAGTAGAAAACGATGTTTCAGCATGTAAATTATTTCAGGAGATGGTTTTAAAAATAATTCGGGGGCAATACATATACATGTATCTATAAACGTTATATACAAGTATATGGTTTGAACTTTGTTCTTATTGAACGTAAATTTTTCTATATATAGATTTTAATGTTGACCCAAACATCCACATCAAACATTTTGTAACATATAATTACATCTCAATCGTCAATAGGTCTTCAATTAAATTTTGTGCTGGTATTAAAATCACCCAATACTATTAATCAGACCCGCATTCCGCCCTTCTAGCCTTAACCACACTACAAACATTAAAATTTGTATATCACAATCTTGTCGCCTTTAAAACGTGTTTTAAATTTGAAGATCGGTGTCAAATGACATCGTCTTTATTTCTACTCATTTTGCCATGATAGATGCTCTCCTTGCGTCTCTTAATGCAATGTATTGCAGCGATACATATCTATGAGCAAGGAGTCGCTAATACCGTCTAATCACGTTATTCCTATTTCAAAATATTTACCTGTGCATTTATTTTGACAGCACAGAGTTGTGATTTTCATTTTTTATGATAACATAATTTGAAAGTCAAACGAAACAAGCTTTCTCAAGTTTCCTTAAATCAGCAATGTCACGACGATTTGTTGCCGTGTTTTTTCAAGGTTAAATTATATTTATTTTGTTCCTCTATCAAAAGATAACTCTCTTTTTACAATAATAAATAAACAACTAATAGGCTACTATGTTTAAGCGTCATTTCCATTTCAAATACGACATTTTTTAAAGGTTACTTTCTTGTGGTATCTGACTGTTATTCACCGCGATACATCATCGAAAATTAAAACTAATACGTTCTTTATATAACCGTATTTAAATTTACACATTTTATTTTAATCAAAAATTCAAGCGAAAATATTGAAAGAAAAACAATTTTCATATTGTAAATACAAAATAACATAAATATGATCAAAAGTTCCTTAACACGGTGAAATTTAAAATTCAGTAATATCATAAATTGTTAAAATATACAAGTACAAATGGCAAAACAAACATAAATAAAAACTTATAGTTTCTATTAAGATTTTTTTTTTTTTAACTTACTGTAAAATTTAATTTTTAGAAAAGAATAATAATAATAATAATAATAATAATAATAATAATAAAGAATACATACCATTTGCGAATGCGTATCCAACACCCAAAAAGAATAACAAGAATTTCGACAACATGCCGACAGACATCTGAAATTCACAAAATTACAAAATTGTCAGCACAACATTAACTAAATCACATATATATATATATATAATCCTGGATGAAAATATCAACTCGTATATATATCCTTTAATAACAAACAAAATATATTGTGGTATAATCCGAATTACATATATTTCACATTTTTCATTAAAATTTAAAAACAGATCGTTATTTTTTTCTTCCTTTTCACAAGTATAATAAGTATTTTCCAACAAGAATGTAACAAGTAAAATATGATTGTAATATTCTGCTATCAATATAACAATTATAATCCAAATATATATTAAATATCCCTTTGTTTATGATGTTTTTATCAACTTTGTGCGTAATCGAAATTCTATCCTTTTATTTAACTAAACCAAGTAGTTCCCTTTCGTTTACAGAGTATACACAATCCAATGCTATAATATCACTTCGGAATATAATGTTCCGAACGTCGTTCGTTGTAAAACGTGTTGCGGTTGGATAAAAAAAAAACACTATCGGAGAAAATTCTCAACTCGTCCACGCGGTTTGAAGGGCTCAGGTAAACTAACTTGAAATCGTATAGGTTTACAAACACAGTTGTTTAATTATGCAAGCTGTTGGGAGAAGCATCGTGTCATTTTGGGCATTACCTGTTACCTGTGACGTTGTATATATAGTTAAAATATTTAGAATTATTTATCTCAACATCTTTTGCTAGTATACAATGGAAAAGGCGGGACTATCTTGTGTGGCGCGATAAATGTGATATTGACAGTCCACGTTTTCTTCCAATGATAATGATATAGCATACGTTTGTTCTGGTATACTAATATTAAATATTTATTTACATGTGATACTAAGGCTGTACATAAATAGAAGAAATGGAATTTCATAATGTGAAGAAATTTCAAGGATTTAAACTTATTTCAATTACATTTTTGTATTCGAAAAAAATGTTTTTGAATTTATGTTTAAATCTGTATAGTTGCATTAATGTTTGTTAGTTTTAATCAAATTCCCTTGTCACTGCTGATCAACAAATGGCCAACGCCCTGATTTGATGAACAAATAATTTGACAAACATTATAAATAATAGCAAGATTTTTTGGAATTTTAGAATTCTGATAAAAGTTACGTAATAAACATTGTTTGTTTTTTTGTTAAATTCCGGTTAAATCAGAGAATTTATACAGATTTTATTTCTGGAGACTTTATCTTTTAAAATTGATGAAACAAAACGTACGCCAATATATGTTTTTTCTTTCTGTTGTTTTTTTTCTTTCATTTTATTTAAGCATGTGGTAAAATGCCATCGTTTTTACATATTTAACAACACTTTCCAATTTTTTGAATTTGATAGGATGGGTTATGGTATTTAACGCCACTTTCAACAATATTTCAGTTATATCGTGACTGTCAGTTTTATTGGTGGAGGTAATAGAGTATACCTGATAAAGGTTATTCCAGAAACGCGCCGTGCACACTCAATTAGATATCTACGGTTATAAATATTTTTCCTATAACATATTATTTTAATGAAAACGTTACCGTCCAAATTTATTAAAAGTCTAAGATAAAAATATGAAAAGTGATAAGTCTGATATTATTGGATTGAACATTAGAAGAAGATGAAAGGTAAATTGTTTATCAACTTCTATTTTGTTTACTTGTAATGGACAATTTTGATAGCAAAACCCGGTAGTGCTGTCAACACCGAAGAATAAGAATAACAACCTAAGTATTAGTAGTCAAGGTGATAATATCTGCCTAAGTTTACAGAGGTCGGACAGATAATGACAGCAAAACCCGATAACGGCCAGGTTGATAATGACGGTCCATGTAAACATAGATCTACCTGATAATGATAGTCCATGGAGATAGAGGTCAGGGTGTTTAGATTTGCTACAGTCAAGGGTAGTGAGTTCTCAACAGTGTTCTCGTTGTACTGCGGACTCTTATGGACACGGGATCATTGCCTCTGGAGAATAGGATGTTTGTAGCATGCACTCCAAGTTTCTAGAGGTCGGACGGATAATAGCGAGTCCAAGTTTATAGAGGTCAGGCAGATAATGAAAGTCAAACCAAACAAGGGTTATGAGTTCTCTTAGTTAATGGTGCATCGAACTCTTTTGGACATATGATCATTGCCCCAGGAAGATATGATTTTTGTAGAGTCAGCCCTAGTGCTAGAGGTTGGATGGCTGATAACAGTTTCAGTGGTCAGGAAGCTATGATTTTTGTAGAGTCAGCCCTAGTGCTAGAGGTTGTACGGCTGATAACAGTTTCAGTGGTCAGGAAGATATGATTTTTGTAGAGTCAGCCCTAGTGCTAGAGGTTGGATGGCTGATAACAGTTTCAGTGGTCAGGAATATATGATTTTTGTAGAGTCAGCCCTAGTGCTAGAGGTTGGACGGCTGATGACAGTTTCAGTGGTCAGGAAGATATGATTTTTGTAGAGTCAGCCCTAGTGCTAGAGGTTGGATGGCTGATAACAGTTTCAGTGGTCAGGAAGATATGAGTTTTGTAGAGTCAGCCCTATTGCTAGAGGTTGGATGGCTGATAACAGTTTCAGTGGTCAGGAAGATATGAGTTTTGTAGAGTCAGCCCTAGTGCTAGAGGTTGGATGGCTGATAACAGTTTCAGTGGTCAGGAAGATATGATTTTTGTAGAGTCAGCCTAGTGCTAGAGGTTGGACGGCTGATAACAGTTTCAGTGGTCAGGAAGATATGATTTTTGTAGAGTCAGCCCTAGTGCTAGAGGTTGGATGGCTGATAACAGTTTCAGTGGTCAGGAAGATATGAGTTTTGTAGAGTCAGCCCTAGTGCTAGAGGATGGATGGCTGATAACAGTTTCAGTGGTCAGGAAGATATGATTTTTGTAGAGTCAGCCCTAGTGCTAGAGGTTGAACGGCTGATAACAGTTTCAGTGGTCAGGAAGATATGATTTTTGTAGAGTCAGCCCTAGTGCTAGAGGTTGGATGGCTGATAACAGTTTCAGTGGTCAGGAAGATATGAGTTTTGTAGAGTCAGCCCTAGTGCTAGAGGTTGGATGGCTGATAACAGTTTCAGTGGTCAGGAATATATGATTTTTGTAGAGTCAGCCCTAGTGCTAGAGGTTGGACGGCTGATGACAGTTTCAGTGGTCAGGAAGATATGATTTTTGTAGAGTCAGCCCTAGTGCTAGAGGTTGGATGGCTGATAACAGTTTCAGTGGTCAGGAAGATATGAGTTTTGTAGAGTCAGCCCTATTGCTAGAGGTTGGATGGCTGATAACAGTTTCAGTGGTCAGGAAGATATGAGTTTTGTAGAGTCAGCCCTAGTGCTAGAGGTTGGATGGCTGATAACAGTTTCAGTGGTCAGGAAGATATGATTTTTGTAGAGTCAGCCTAGTGCTAGAGGTTGGACGGCTGATAACAGTTTCAGTGGTCAGGAAGATATGATTTTTGTAGAGTCAGCCCTAGTGCTAGAGGTTGGATGGCTGATAACAGTTTCAGTGGTCAGGAAGATATGAGTTTTGTAGAGTCAGCCCTAGTGCTAGAGGATGGATGGCTGATAACAGTTTCAGTGGTCAGGAAGCTATGATTTTTGTAGAGTCAGCCCTAGTGCTAGAGGTTGGACGGCTGATAACAGTTTCAGTGGTCAGGAAGATATGATTTTTGTAGAGTCAGCCCTAGTGCTAGAGGTTGAACGGCTGATAACAGTTTCAGTGGTCAGGAAGATATGATTTTTGTAGAGTCAGCCCTAGTGCTAGAGGTTGGATGGCTGATAACAGTTTCAGTGGTCAGGAAGATATGAGTTTTGTAGAGTCAGCCCTAGTGCTAGAGGATGGATGGCTGATAACAGTTTCAGTGGTCAGGAAGCTATGATTTTTGTAGAGTCAGCCCTAGTGTTAGAGGTTGGATGGCTGATAACAGTTTCAGTGGTCAGGAAGATATGATTTTTGTAGAGTCAGCCCTAGTGCTAGAGGTTGGACGGCTGATAACAGTTTCAGTGGTCAGGAAGATATGATTTTTGTAGAGTCAGCCCTAGTGCTAGAGGTTGGATGGCTGATAACAGTTTCAGCGGTCAGGAAGATATGATTTTTGTAGAGTCAGCCCTAGTGCTAGAGGTTGGATGGCTGATAACAGTTTCAGTGGTCAGGAAGATATGATTTTTGTAGAGTCAGCCCTAGTGCTAGAGGTTGGATGGCTGATAACAGTTTCAGTGGTCAGGAAGCTATGAATTTTGTAGAGTCAGCCCTCGTGCTAGAGGTTGGACGGCTGATAACAGTTTCAGTGGTCAGGAAGATATGATTTTTGTAGAGTCAGCCCTAGTGCTAGAGGTTGGACGGCTGATAACAGTTTCAGTGGTCAGGAAGATATGAGTTTTGTAGAGTCAGCCCTAGTGCTAGAGGTTGGATGGCTGATAACAGTTTCAGTGGTCAGGAAACTATGATTTTTGTAGAGTCAGCCCTAGTGCTAGAGGTTGGACGGCTGATAACAGTTTCAGTGGTCAGGAAGATATGATTTTTGTAGAGTCAGCCCTAGTGCTAGAGGTTGGACGGCTGATAACAGTTTCAGTGGTCAGGAAGATATGATTTTTGTAGAGTCAGCCCTAGTGCTAGAGGTTGGATGGCTGATAACAGTTTCAGTGGTCAGGAAGATATGATTTTTGTAGAGTCAGCCCTAGTGCTAGAGGTTGGATGGCTGATAACAGTTTCAGTGGTCAGGAAGATATGATTTTTGTAGAGTCAGCCCTAGTGCTAGAGGTTGGACGGCTGATAACAGTTTCAGTGGTCAGAAAGATATGATTTTTGTAGAGTCAGCCCTAGTGCTAGAGGTTGGATGGCTGATAACAGTTTCAGTGGTCAGGAAGATATGATTTTTGTAGAGTCAGCCCTAGTGCTAGAGGTTGGATGGCTGATAACAGTTTCAGTGGTCAGGAAGATATGATTTTTGTAGAGTCAGCCCTAGTGCTAGAGGTTGGACGGCTGATAACAGTTTCAGTGGTCAGGAAGATATGATTTTTGTAGAGTCAGCCCTAGTGCAAGAGGTTGGACGGCTGATAACAGTTTCAGTGGTCAGGAAGATAACGAGAGTCAAACCAAGCAAGGTTGACGAGTTCTCTGTGTTCGTGGTGCTACACGTGACAACATTGGCACAGGAAGATATGATGTTTGTGGAGTTGGAGGCTGATAACAGTATAATTTTACAATGGTCAGGAAGATAATGATAGTCATACCCGATAGCGACCAGAGTGATAATGATAGTCCATGTCGATAGCGATCTATCTGATAATACTATTCTAAAGGGATATATGGGTCAGGCGGCTTACATCTGTCCTAAACAAGGTACTACGGATTATTGTGGACACACCCGCATATCATCAGGAAGACAGGATGTTTGTAGAATTTTTATTAATATTTTATCCAAATGTTGGTGGCACGACATTTTCATTTTAGATTCTTTTTACAATTATTAAACATTTTTCAACCAAAAAATCGTAACCGGATGACCCATTTTGGTATTTTCAAACTTTTCAATATTTGAAGAAACTTTGCAAAATGTTTATATGAAGAATATTCAGATGTGATCGCGTGTAAATGTTGGCTCCCATCTTAGCACTACGTGTGGTAGACTACATGTACATGATTGCGCGAAAGTTAAACTTGCACCTGCTTTCTTCATTAAGCATATGTTTGAAAGTGCTGTATCTGTATTCTGCCATTAACGCCACGATATAGCTGAAATACTACTACAGTTGGCGCTAAGCACCAATCAATCAATCAATCAATCAATCAATCAATCAATCAATCAATCAATCAATCAATCAATCAATCAATCAATCAATCAATCAATCAATCAATCAATCAATCAATCAATCAATCAATCAATCAATCTATTCTGTCATTTTATCGTACACACAGTGACACAGCTTTATAAAACTGTGCAATTTCAATTGAATACATTTTAGTTATTAACACATACCGTATCCTTTCTGAATAGAATGACGCTTCTTGTGCGACTTCAGTATTTCTAGAACACGAAGGTATATATAGTGTATAATAGCAATAGGCAATTTGTAAGTTTGACGAAAACTCCTACAAATACCTAATAAAAAGATATGTAATTTGTCGGATTCCTATTTATGTACATAACATGACAGATTCTTATAAAACATAAACATATCAGTGACATTGATATAAATCAAAGTCTCGTAAACGTTTACATATGTTCAATTTGAAAAGCGTGAAGTGTCGTTTGTTCTCAGTTTAATGTTTTCTTCTATAACATCTTACTTAAAACAATCTACCACAGCATAACAAATGAAACAAAGGTGAGCCATATTTTTGTAACACCACTTATCTTGTCCATACAAAGTATTTTTTATATGTAGTGCATCAATTACATGATGTAATTGATGTTAATTTCATGATTTAATAACTCAGTGTGGTTTTAAGAGAATGTATGTGTGTGTGCATCATGGACTGTTGGTTGGCGCGCCAGCCCAGAACCGAGTATTTAAAATTCTGACATGAAATATTAATTTATTATTATTATTATTCAAAAAAGTAAGCTTTAGTCATCCAAGTAGCTACCAATTTTTGGAACGATGGGATTAGGGTTTTGTGTTTAGCGCCACTTTCAACAATATTTCAGTTATATCGTGGCGGTCAGTTTTATTGGTAGAGGAAACCGGAGTACCCGGAGAAAACCACCGACCTGCCGTAAGTCACTGACAAACTTTTATCACATAATGTTGTATCGAGTACACCTCGCCTGAGCCTTTTGTGAGTTCGCTGTATTATTCTTTTGAGGCTGGCCATCTTGGTTTTCCTCTTATGGTTAAATTTCCCCCAGAAACTTGAGTTTCCAATCTTTTGACTGTATGCGTGCCTGATGAAGGTTATTCCAGGAGAGCGTCGTGTGCAGTAAATTAGATATCTATACGTTTTCATTGCTCATATTTTAGGAATACAATGAACAGTGCTCAAAGTTCGAGGAAATGTTTTTTTCTCTATTATATACTAACTGATCAACAAATGCACACGTCATTGTTTAGGTTTCATTTTTTCCCTTAAGAAACCCTTTTTGAATAACCACAAGTCAACAATCAAGTTGATCTTCTGTTTAAATGAAGATTAAAATAACTGAACACAGAAACATGCGTTTTCGAGTTGGCAATTGAGACTTGACTTTAAATTAACAGTTGCCTGCACGATACACGTTTCAATAATGAATATTCTGCTGCTTTCAGCCAATGCTATTATAATGAAAAGGAAGCTTAAAGCACTGCTGGTTAACAAATCCACCAATATCAACAAAACAAACAATTACCTCTCAACTTTACTCACTGAACACATAAAAAGGGACCACGACATAAGCAGTTGGAAATCTAAATTCTGACTTAGCCAATTCACTCCTATAAGTTGTTTATTTGGAGGAGTATAATTAATTATATATGTTATATTAAATTAGTTGATTATGACTCTTCAATATAGTGCAATGACAAAAGACAAGAAACCAACATAAACAGAAAGTTATGAGAAAATATTGGAACTTGATAATTACCAAAATAAATTGTATAATAAACTTTTATGGACGCCAAATTTGTCTGAAAGAACCAGAGACACTAATAAATACAAAAGACTGTTCTGTTTGATAATAAAACACAGTTAAAACAATTATGGTCTTCATGCTTACAGTTGTAGTACATATTCAATATCGTGCTTACCTTATTCCATGCAGAAACTCTATCTATGTTACGGTAAAGTATGAATTATATAATTTATATAAGATATACGCATGCGGTTACACATTAGAGACCAATTGCAAAGGCATACCTGAGATTTGAATTTAATCCACTGAATTAATCAAAAACAAAATTCAGTTGCACTCAATCAAAGTGATAGTACCCCCGTAAGGATAATACTGTGTCGTCAAAATAAATATGTACATTTTAATCATATTTCTTATAGAAAGATTACATATCTTATACCTCCCACACTTGTACTGTTAGGTCGATATGTTGACATTGAATATTATTACGATTTGACATATTCTATTCATAGGGCTAGAGTTATGGTATTTAACGCCACTTTCAACAATATTTCAGTTCTATCGTTATTATATTTATAAGAAAGAAATATATTTTAACTAATGCACGACAAGTTTGAAGAAACCAAAGAGGTAATCAGAAGTTGTGAATCTAAGAAACCAAAGAGGTAATCAGAAGTCGTGAATCTAAGAAACCAAAGAGGTAATCAGAAGTCGTGAATCTAAGAAACCAAAGAGGTAATCAGAAGTCGTGAATCGAAGAAAGGAGAGTAATGCAATGGCTAAAAGAAAAGGACAAATGGACAAGCAATGATCCACAAAACATGAAACAAAAAACTAAAGATTGAGCAACACGAATCTCACCACTGAAAATCAGAGGTGACCTAGGGTGCTCCGGAAGGGTAAGTAGTTCCAGCTCCACTAGTAGCAGCAGTCGCATTACTCTCACTACAAACATGTTACAACAAACGAACATATCAGTGGTCATTTGTGTGACACAAATATTCGTTGGCGACCGTAAAACCTCCGGAGTGATCACTTCAAATTATTTGCTGCATATCACCCAAAACCATGTGCTTAATCATATTTGACGAAATTGTGCTTAGATAAATTGCTGTTTCATTTCAAGATCTCATTTGAGAGGAATCATAGGAAAACTAAAAATGGGTATATCATTAATTGATTGATTGATTGATTGTTGGTTAATGTAAGGTGATAAGAACATGTTTTTAAAGATAATAATGTAATAAGCAATGCATTTGGCTGAGCCTAACATTTGATATTATCATTGTCACAAGGGATAAAGGGTGAATGATGGATAGGGTGGAAAAACTATAATGGCTGAACTTTCTGAAATATACTACTTTGACATGGACATATGACAAAAGTACAAAAGTCGACGACGATGAGAAAATGGACACCAAATTACTAGTTACAAATTAACTTCTAGTCAAATCTTATTTTACCGCGATGACCGGGGTCACCTATATAACGTCTGAACAATTTTAAATATCCTAAAATTATAGCCTTGTTATTTGGGACAGTAGTACTGAGTTAACTTATAAGTTGGTGTTGTACTGTTAGGGTTTTCCGTTCTTTATTAACGTCTAAACGTATAGTCGAAAAACCTATTTTACAAAGCACAATAGGCATCTGTTTCACAACAGTGACCGTACTTGTGAATCTAGCTTACTTCAGATAAACGAGACAAGTAAACGTTAAGAGAACACTGAAGGGGAAATCCAAAATGGACAATCTAGAAAAACTCAATATATGGTACACAAGACGAAGAAAAACAAAATAAAAACACAACACAATATGTATCGGACACCACAAACAAAAACAAATAACATAAGTAAGACAAAATCACAGAACAGTAATCCTCTTGCCGGGTTGTTAACACTAATCCTCTTGCCTGGTTGTTAACAGTAATCCTCTTTCCGGGTTAACAGTAATCCTCTTGCCAGGTTTTTAACAGTAATCCTCTTGCCGGGTTATTATCAGTAATCCTCTTGCCGGGCTGTTAACAGTAATCCTCTTGCCGGGTTGTTAGCAGTAATCCTCTTGCCGGGCTGTTAACAGTAATCCTCTTGCCGGGCTGTTAACAGTAATCCTCTTGCCGGGTTGTTAACACTAATCCTCTTGCCGGGTTGTTAACAGTAATCCTCTTGCCGGGTTGTTAACACTAATCCTCTTGCCTGGTTGTTAACAGTAATCCTCTTTCCGGGTTAACAGTAATCCTCTTGCCGGGTTTTTAACAGTAATCCTCTTGCCGGGTTATTAACAGTAATCCTCTTGCCGGGCTGTTAACAGTAATCCTCTTGCCGGATTGTTAGCAGTAATCCTCTTGCTGGGCTGTTAACAGTAATCCTCTTGCCGGGCTGTTAACCGTAATCCTCTTGCCGGGTTGTTAACACTAATCCTCTTGCCGGGTTGTTAACAGTAATCCTCGTGCCGGGTTGTTAACCGTAATCCTCTTGCCGGGCTGTTAACAGTAATCCTCTTGCCGGGTTGTTAACAGTAATCCTCTTTCCGGGCTGTTAACAGTAATCCTCTTGCCGGGTTGTTAACAGTAATCCTCTTACCGCGCTGTTAACAGTAATCCTCTTGCCAAGCTGTTAACAGTAATCCTCTTGCCGGGTTGTTAACACTAATCCTCTTGCCGGGTTGTTAACACTAATCCTCGTGCCGGGTTGTTAACAGTAATTCTCGTGCCGGGTTGTTAACAGTAATCATCTTGCCGGGTTGTTAACAGTAATCCTCTTGTCGGGTTGTTAACAGTAATCCTCTTGCCGGGTTGTTAACAGTAATCTTCTTGCCGGGTTGTTAACAGTAATCCTCTTGCCGGGTTGTTAACAGTAATCCTCTTGCCGGGTTGTTAACAGTAATCCTCTTGCCGGGTTGTTAACAGTAATCTTCTTGCCGGGTTGTTAACAGTAATCCTCTTGCCGGGCTGTTAACAGTAATCCTCTTGCCGGGTTGTTAACAGTAATCCTCTTGCCGGGTTGTTAACAGTAATCCTCTTGCCGGGTTGTTAACAGTAATCTTCTTGCCGGGTTGTTAACAGTAATCCTCTTGCCGGGCTGTTAACAGTAATCCTCTTGCCGGGTTGTTAACAGTAATCCTCTTGTCGGGTTGTTAACAGTAATCCTCTTGCCGGGTTGTTAACAGTAATCCTCTTGCCGGGTTGTTAACAGTAATCCTCTTGCCGGGTTGTTAACAGTAATCCTCTTGCCGGGTTGTTAACAGTAATCCTCTTGCCGGATTGTTAACAGTAATCCTCTTGCAAGGTTGTTAACAGTAATCCTCTTGCCGGGTTGTTAACAGTAATCCTCTTGCCGGGCTGTTAACAGTAATCCTCTTGCTGGGTTGTTAACAGTTATCCTCTTGCCGGATTGTTAACAGTAATCCTCTTGCCGGGTTGTTAACAGTAATCTTCTTGCCGGGTTGTTAACAGTAATCCTCTTGCCGGGCTGTTAACAGTAATCCTCTTGCCGGGTTGTTAACAGTAATCCTCTTGCCGGGTTGTTAACAGTAATCCTCTTGCCGGGTTGTTAACAGTAATCTTCTTGCCGGGTTGTTAACAGTAATCCTCTTGCCGGGCTGTTAACAGTAATCCTCTTGCCCCGCTGTTAACAGTAATCCTCTTGCCGGGTTGTTAACAGTAATCCTCTTGCCGGGTTGTTAACCGTAATCCTCTTGCCGGGTTGTTAACAATAATCTTCTTGCCGGGTTGTAAACAGTAATCTTCTTGCCGGGTTGTTAACAGTAATCCTCTTGCCGGGTTGTTAACAGTAATCTTCTTGCCGGGTTGTTAACAGTAATCCTCTTGCCGGGCTGTTAACAGTAATCCTCTTGCCGGGTTGTTAACAGTAATCCTCTTGCCGGGTTGTTAACAGTAATCCTCTTGCCGGGTTGTTAACAGTAATCTTCTTGCCGGGTTGTTAACAGTAATCCTCTTGCCGGGCTGTTAACAGTAATCCTCTTGCCGGGTTGTTAACAGTAATCCTCTTGTCGGGTTGTTAGCAGTAATCCTCTTGCCGGGTTGTTAACAGTAATCCTCTTGCCGGGTTGTTAACAGTAATCCTCTTGCCGGGTTGTTAACAGTAATCCTCTTGCCGGGTTGTTAACAGTAATCCTCTTGCCGGGTTGTTAACAGTAATCCTCTTGCCGGATTGTTAACAGTAATCCTCTTGCAAGGTTGTTAACAGTAATCCTCTTGCCGGGTTGTTAACAGTAATCCTCTTGCTGGGCTGTTAACAGTAATCCTCTTGCCGGGTTGTTAACAGTTATCCTCTTGCCGGATTGTTAACAGTAATCCTCTTGCCGGGTTGTTAACAGTAATCTTCTTGCCGGGTTGTTAACAGTAATCCTCTTGCCGGGCTGTTAACAGTAATCCTCTTGCCGGGTTGTTAACAGTAATCATCTTGCCTGGTTGTTAACAGTAATCCTCTTGCCGGGTTGTTAACCGTAATCCTCTTGCCGGGTTGTTAACAATAATCTTCTTGCCGGGTTGTTAACAATAATCTTCTTGCCGGGTTGTAAACAGTAATCTTCTTGCCGGGTTGTTAACAGTAATCCTCTTGCCGGGTTGTTAACAGTAATCTTCTTGCCGGGTTGTTAACAGTAATCCTCTTGCCGGGCTGTTAACAGTAATCCTCTTGCCGGGTTGTTAACAGTAATCCTCTTGCCGGGTTGTTAACAGTAATCCTCTTGCCGGGTTGTTAACAGTAATCTTCTTGCCGGGTTGTTAACAGTAATCCTCTTGCCGGGCTGTTAACAGTAATCCTCTTGCCGGGTTGTTAACAGTAATCCTCTTGTCGGGTTGTTAGCAGTAATCCTCTTGCCGGGTTGTTAACAGTAATCCTCTTGCCGGGTTGTTAACAGTAATCCTCTTGCCGGGTTGTTAACAGTAATCCTCTTGCCGGGTTGTTAACAGTAATCCTCTTGCCGGGTTGTTAACAGTAATCCTCTTGCCGGATTGTTAACAGTAATCCTCTTGCAAGGTTGTTAACAGTAATCCTCTTGCCGGGTTGTTAACAGTAATCCTCTTGCTGGGCTGTTAACAGTAATCCTCTTGCCGGGTTGTTAACAGTTATCCTCTTGCCGGATTGTTAACAGTAATCCTCTTGCCGGGTTGTTAACAGTAATCTTCTTGCCGGGTTGTTAACAGTAATCCTCTTGCCGGGCTGTTAACAGTAATCCTCTTGCCGGGTTGTTAACAGTAATCATCTTGCCTGGTTGTTAACAGTAATCCTCTTGCCGGGTTGTTAACCGTAATCCTCTTGCCGGGTTGTTAACAATAATCTTCTTGCCGGGTTGTAAACAGTAATCTTCTTGCCGGGTTGTTAATAGTAATCCTCTTGCCGGATTGTTAACAGTAATCCTCGTGCCGGGTTGTTAACAGTAATCCTCTTGCCGGGTTGTTAACAGTAATCTTCTTGCCGGATTGTTAACTTTCCTTTTCCCCCACTTCTATTAAAAAGAATATTTCCATACAATCTAATCAAAATTAAATGTTAGATAGATAATTCTTATTTTATTTATTTAATTATCAAATAACAAGTCTCATAACAAATGACCAATCAACGACAAGCTTACTAAATCGTTAGTTATGAAGAAAATAGCGGATTTATGAAGCAGTAGAGAGCTTCCGAATGTGACCGAAAGGTCACATCACGTGACCCGATACCCGAGGTTTTTAGGTCGTTGTAGAAAACCGGAAATGAAGATCCCACAGTCGTTTATTCTTTATTTAAATTTGCTTCCATATAAAGACATATGTACGTAAATGAATATGATAGAAAATGTTCTTTTAGTTTGTAACATGACGAACATTTAGAATCCTAGTACTACTCTCGATAATAATTGTGTACCTTTTACCCTCCACATACCAATGATTTAAAAGTATATCAACGCATTTGACTTTGAAGAAAAAAACTATGTTAGTTGTTCAAATAACACTCAGTTACAAGTACTTATTAAGAGGGCACAAGTGATACTTTGAGAAATGGGTTGATACTTGGCAACTAATCTATTTTGTTTAGATTTCATTTGAACCATTTGTTATAAAGCTGACAGCAGGAGAAAATTAACTTAAGCTGTCATTACACATCATATGATAATAACTAGATTCACTTCTCTGTAGTATTCAGCAGTAAATGGTTTTAACATAAATAGAAAAAAATATTTAATATTGTGACCTTTGTGTTACAATAAACGTGAGAAAAAATCCAAAGGGTCAATAAGGAATCTACTAAATTAACTAACGTTGTGAGTTCGAATACCGTTCAGGCGAGGTGTATTCGATACAACATTATGTGATAAAGTTCGTCAGTGACTTGTGGCATGTCGGTGATTTTCTCCGGATACTCCGGTTTCCTCCACCAATAAAACTGTCCGGCACGATATAACTGTAATATTGTTGAAAGTGGTGTTAAACATCATAACCCCCTAAATTAAATTCAAACAAGCGAGTAAGGCTGTGAGTACACAACAAACCAGATTTATCCTGTTTATAGTGAAATACGTATTTCAATAATAACCAATTTAGAAGAGCTTCAAAGATTTAGCTGCTAGGAGACGACAAACCATGTTTTCTCTTGTGGCAGTCGTGCTTGTAGATGCAATTTCTTAGTAGACCATTCACTGGACAGGACGTCCATTTGAAATTGGCTCAGTTGAATCTAGAGGGACTATTGTATGTCACTAAATGATAGGTCTGAGAGCCTTTCAAGAACTTTACCCAAGTTGGAAATCAAATAGTTTGAAATCCATTTCTTCCATATTACAGCCATTGCTATTATTGTCGTAGAAATGTATGGTTTCTACAGTATATACTTTCAATATAAAATAACAGGTCTGACCGTCTTTCAGGATATTAAAAAAAATCACAGCTATTTTCCTTTGGGTTCTAGAAAGGTATGTTTGCTAATTGCATTGTACTTTCCCAAACAATTATTGCTCTGATAGTCTCCCATGATATTTGCCAAAGTTGAAAGTCAAATATGTATGGTAGCTAAGTACTTTCCCCAAAAATAATTTAAGTCTGATAGTCGTCCGAGATATATATCAAAGTCGGATTTTAAATAATTTGACGCTTCATGTTCTGAAGCATATACTACTCAAATAAAATTTAGCTTGTGCAAAGCACAGCAATGTTGGACTTGGCCACAGTGAGGATACACAATATCCAAACTACGGGCCAAGCAGTCTTTGTTCTTCCATCTTAATGCCCCGTCTTAGCGGAGAAGCAACTAATACCACTTCTGGTTTGACCCGACGGATTTTTGGTTTGACCCGACGGATTTTTGGGTTGACCCGACGGGTTTTCAAATCTACGGTCTACAGCATTGCAGGTGAGCACGTTAATAATTACCTCCACCAACGGGATATTGAAATATACAGTCATTACGGGTAATACCGTGCACTGTCTAATTCTGCGCACTACTATGAATAATATAGATCTGCGCCCTAATTGGACGGTGCGTCGATTTACCCTCCAGCATTGTATATGCATAAATCTTTTTTTTTTAAAGACAGGATTAAATAAAAGTAGAAAAAATATTTGAACAAATGATTTGTTGTCGACATTATACCAGACTTTCTGTTTTGTTTTCAATATTTAAATACCATTTCCCCCCTCAATGGAAGTACGTGTATTGATAGTGTGTTGTATCCAAAATGTCTGTATTGTATTGTTTTATTTCTCAATATTTAAATAAGATTTTGTTCCTACCACAATGGAAGTCTTTGAGTTGAAGATATAATACTAAACAAGATATCAATGTATAATCTGATAAAACACTTAGAAAAATAAGTGGCTAACAAGGGATACTGGTAGGCGTTCTACTTGATTAGTGATAAATAACTAATTTGTGTAAATTTTGCCGTAAAATATTGCTAAATATATATAACCTTACCAGCACAACATGAGCTAGATGTTGTACAACAAATGATGCACACATTTAGTAAGGAATCGAAACGTTGGCTGGGAGCAGGTTTTCAGTTATATCTAAACTTGCACGAACAACATCAGATATATTTTATACAATAAGAATGATGCACATAGTTTGTAAGGAATCCAAACGTTGATTGGGAGAGTTTAATGCGAAGAAAACAGGTTTTCAGTTATATCTAAACTTGCAAGAACAACATGAGATATATTTTGTACAAAGTGAATGATGCATGGCTTCAGCTATATCATGACTAAAACAAGTTATTTTCTGATCAGATTTTCCCTGCTTTGTTCTAGACAAACAAAACGAATTATATTTTATAGTGTACCACACTGAATTGACACTCCACAGTCGTAATCTTTTGCAGTATAAACATTACGATACCGAGGCGGAAACGATCGAAGAAGAAAAGGGCAGGAGTATAGTACATTTCGGAGGTAAGGATGCAGAGCATTTTTGTAGTTGCTTGAAATAATAGTGACAAGGCTGGTTTAAAAATGCCCTAACTAACTACTGTTTTGCTAAGCCTCTTACTTCACAATAATCAATAGTTTTTTTGCATATATTGATGACAGGCATACCTTATGTGTATATTATAATTTGTAATGCAAAATTCTCTGGCGCTGTCATGATTATAGGACGGTTTTTTTTCTTGAATCAGCAAAATATGAATTACAGAAAAAAATAATTTAATTAACTTTATTTTTATTGAAAAACATTTTATGAATTACAACTGATTTCGTAATTCATAAAAACGCATCGTGCGCACCAAATTTGATATCTACGTTTTAATTCTTAATAGACGTTTTTCCATTCATTAAAATTCATTATTAAACGTTTAATGAACTTTAGGGTTACTGATTAATTAGAATACAGAGATGTTATATCATACGTAAGATGAGACAAATTAATAAGATGACATACAAAACTACACAACAAAATGGGATTAAGAGTTACCTATACTGGGAGCATATCATGTTTATCTGATATTTCAGGCGAAACACGGATCATATTTCACCTCTAACAAAGGATCTGGATGAATACTAACGAATGACAGGATATCATAATTCATAGTTAAAAAAAGATATCAAATAGAACACTTAATTAAAGGTTGTGTCTTTAAACTCCATGTGTATTTAGTTATAATTATGTAGAAATCCAATATATTTTTATTCTATTTTTGGTCATCTATTTATGGCTTTAATCCTCTTTCCAGCAACTTTAAGGTTTACTGTTAACAGCAGAGGAAGGCAGAGTTTCCAGAGAAAATTTATAGAGTCGAGTACACCTACCTCACGGTTCCTTGACACAAAAGTTTTTTTTCTTATTAAATCCAATCAAAATGTTGTGGATAAACAAATCAGACAGCTTCAAGATGTTCCGCGCGTGACACCCGTCGTGTTACAAGTTGTCTTTTACGTGCTAGAAGCGTCTTAGCCTCCATACACGAGGCACGTATTCATGTACAGTCACATGGATGTGTTGTGTGAGTGATTCCACACAACTATAGCGAGGCGTCTTGCATATTGATTTCAGTAGTAAATCTCTTATAAAGCCACCTCTTCCTCAATGAAAATATGGCCTTATGTGAGGGGTGGCCTCTCTTAAAGGGGACAATTTAGTAGTACTTTATTATCGCGGTACATCAGAAATCAGACCTGATGAGAAGGGTCGCCTTTGGTTGGAGGGGCCTTATAAGAGGGGGACTACTGTATTTTTGATATTTTACATCATTGAAATAGGTACACATCAAATTACAAGAATGAACATTGGAATTATGTAGTTTAGTAGAAATTTTGTTGAAGTACTAGTTCGTTGTATAACTGTTATCAACCGATTTTCTCTGTCATTACATGTGAAAAAATAGTTCTTAAGCCTGCATGTCTACAAGCTTAATATATGTTTTTGATGTTTAACTATGCATTTGCTATTGTAATGTCATTGATAGATACTAATATATTATACAATTCTAGCATGTTTTCACAGCAAAGATTAAACATCGTATTCATGTCACGTCTCTTGAACTTTAACCTTTTAAGCCAACAATTACATTGGCTGAGGAACATTTTTGAAATGCTTTGTAAAGATTTCTGTTTGACAACATTGATGTTTTGAATTAATTATAAAAAGTTCCCATTTTCACAGGTTGTTGATTAAGAAATATAAATGCTGGAGATACATGACTTCACATGGGGGAAGTTTGGAAAGGTTTGTGTGTTGAATTTAGCATTTCAATAAAGCGTATAGTCACTCTTTCAAAGTTGTATACAGCAGAAGTTAATCTCTGATAAACTTTAAAGCCTCAAAATATGTTTGACATTTTGTAGCTCATAATTCTATGCAAGCACATGTTATTCATTTTTTTCTTTTATATTATTAAGTTTTACCTTTGGCGATATCAATTTAGTTTTTAAGATCTTGAAGAATTTTTTGCGGATTTCCAATCTTGACTGATGTTACCTGATGAAGGTTACTCCAGAAACATGTTGTGCACACTAAATTAGACATCAACATTTTAATGATGCTGATATCTGTTTTGTACTAAACAAACCCCCTGAATTTCATTTTTAAACCGTTCGTTCGACCCATGATCTACCAAACCGGCAGTGACCACGTTTAACATTACACCACCGAGACAAGAGTGAGCGCACAGTCGAGATAGAATACAAAGTTCAAGTTACGATTCCAATGAATAAAGATTTAACGATATAGTCATGATGGCACCCTGACGAACATAACTTTAAAAAATGCATAGTAATTCGACGACTTGATTCAAACAGTAAACAGTGATAACTGGATGCTCACCGAGGCACCATGTGCTTCAACATTATATCAACAACATAAATTCCACGAGACCATCAGTAATACCAGCAGGTTTAAAAGCATCGTCTGGTTGACGTGTACCTTATACCGACAACTTAGAGTCAATAAATAGATCAGTATTAACAGCAGGGTTAACTAACAATCTGATTGACGAACACCTACGATTTGATAATGTGAAGTCCGATTATCAATAGTGAAAAATTACATGGTGGTCAACATTCGCAAATCAGAATGACAAAAATAATGATCACGTCACAATTGGCTTGATATGATCCAAATATTAATAACAGGGAGTCCATTTGTCAATCAATATTAGCAAATCAGAATGACAAGAAAGCAGTTCGCGTCATAATTGGATTGATATGAATATGATAAGGAAGCCTAATTGTAAACAATATGAGGGACAACGAACTGGTCAGTTCTTCATTTTCTTTATATAAACATGAAAATGACAACTTAAAACCCAATAGTAATTCGAGAATGGCAACGTCACAGCTTTCAAATGAACTTGAATAAAATGCATTGACTAATCATTAAGGTTATTCCAGAAACGTGTCGTGCGCACTAAATTTGATATCTACGTTTTTATAATAGGGCAGCCGACAGAAAGGAAAACTAATGACGCGGGATAGTATGCCGGTTAAAGAAGAATACCATGAGATTCGCCTTGCTTAGCATTAATCTAACCATAGTATATTATTTGATTTGTTAGATAGGAATTATCAGTTGTAACTTTACTAGTATTTCATGACTGTATAATCTTAGGGATACAAGAATATAAATATTATTTTGGGTTATGGGGTCAACGATAATCCTGTTTTGTTTGAGCTATAGTTGTATATTATTATACCTACATGGGAACAGAAACCAGTATTTCGTATAAATTGAAATGTTGTCGAGGAAATATACATAGATGTTTCTTTCTCTATATATCATACGCTGAATGAAGAAAAGTCAAATAGATTAAGATTTTTATTTGTATAAATTAACACTCCTTGTTTCCGTTAGAGGAACGCTGGTCATTCCATCAACGGTTTCCGGTTGTCGTTCTATGGAGCTAATTTGTCAAATGTTATCTAAATCAGTGTTGTACATTGTCAACAAGCTAAATCTCCTGGTCATCCTAGAGATATGTTTAAACAAGATATTAACTTAATTATATCAGTGTTACTCAAAGTAACTAAAACCTGTTTGATCTGTTAAAGTTTGTAAGGTGTAACACCAATGATCTCTTGGAGGCATATGTCGTTAACTATTTATTACAACATTGTTTATAAATGCAAGTTTATATCATACGAAATATTATCATTTTATTTGAACTATATTTACTATAGGGCTTGTCAAAAATGCTGATGTCAGTTTTTTTATACAGTTGTAAAACAAATTCATGAATTGTGATGTTCAACGCCACTTGCGGTAATATT
Source organism: Bathymodiolus brooksi (assembly GCA_963680875.1). Taxonomy (NCBI): domain Eukaryota; kingdom Metazoa; phylum Mollusca; class Bivalvia; order Mytilida; family Modiolidae; genus Bathymodiolus; species Bathymodiolus brooksi. Next base: position 19,829,922 of record OY804585.1, read on the forward strand.
TCATTTATATAACGGAAGCCAGTTTTATTGGCGAAAGAAACCAGAAACAAAATTTTATGTCTACCTAAAATAATTTCTATCTTTTTTTATACGCGTACAGTATACTACATCGTTGGTAACCCGTGGTTCAGTACTCTCATTCTTACGTCATCACCAGTGGGACAATCTATATGAAAACTGCTACCGGTTAGCTACGTAACTGATCTTTACTTAGTAATTTAAATAACAGCATAACAACACTAAAATTTCCCCATTAGTTGTATTGAACAGATTATGAAATATAAGATACGATCTTATTAGTCGATTTAACAGTGGGATTTTGTAATGTGAACGATAGGAATATGAATTATTCATGAATAAGAATTGACCCACGGATGATGCAGAGGGAACAGGTTTAATCAACTTCTGGTTACCGACACCATTTCTTCCTCAATGGAGCAGAATAAATATAAGGCTTGGTTTTGATTTTTGGTGCTTAACGCCAATTTCAACAATATTCAGCTATATTGTGGCAGTCAGTTTTTTTGGTGGATGAAACCGGAGTACCTGGAGAAGACCACCGACACACACATAATGTTGTATTCAGTACACCTCGCCATGAGCGGGATTCGAAAATAAGGGTAATAACAAAATTACCGAACATCGACCAATCTTCCAAAGGGAAAGGCAAAACGCATAAGTCAACAAACAGACAAAATCAGTCAACAACCGGAAAACTGGGAAAACCGCAATGGCCCTGACTTGGTACAGGCAATTCCAAAGAAATGGTGGGTTGAATCAGATTTTACGGCGCCAAACCTCCCGCTTCCATTACGGTTAAAAGGTTCCGGTTGTCACTATAACAGCATTTTTAACAATACTGGGACAAATTAGGTATAATAGTAGTCAACGCAGTACTTTATGAAAATCCATCGTTGATCGAATTCACAATATAAGTGGTGGTAGGTATTGACTGCGCAGGTAGGTGTAAATCCAACTACAATACAATCACAACCACGACGACCCCGGCTTATAATAGGGAAATCATATATTTTAAGTGAAAATGTATTATTACATTTATAATTACGATATGCATACTCCTTGTTTCACTACTATTCGATACTAGATATGATGGTTTATGTGATCACGGGTACTAGTTTTAGGACAAGGTCATATAAACATAGCTAGTTATTTACACTTTACACTTTAACATTATCTTTCAGTGGACAGACAGTAAATGGTATTGCACAACGTAATCTCTATTAATTCAGTATCACCCAGTGGCACAAATATATTAAAATGGAGCTAAGCCAGTCAGGTGACGTGGTGTATGGTTATGTCTATTTCATATTTTGAAAATAAACATCGAGATGGTAACTACAAGTACATATTGGTTTTGTCCAGTCATGTTGTTATTCCACTGTCAACTCTTGTTTATTATACATTGACCAGTCAAGCCTGTAAACACAGGTGAGTGAATTCCTTTCCCCATTATGGACACTGGTCAACGGTATGCATACATAAATATTATTAAAAGAAAACTATTTAATAAATAATTATATTTAAATCAATTAATTGACAAGGTCAATATAGAAATAACATTTGTACAATGTTTCGTGGTTGGGTGTGCTACTTTTCGTACAATTAGAAGTACATAAATGTCGTCGGCAATCATCAGTGAATGCAAATATATCTGCACATTTTAAAAGAGAAGAAAAGCATTTTTACCCAGTTAGGTTTCATCTAGCTCCATATTTTCAAAGAAAAAGAGTGAAATGTTAACAATTACAGGCGATAGACAGACATGAATAGAACGGCGACGGACCAATCGTCATCAATGCTTTTCTATGCCTTTGTCCATCAAGAAACATTAAAGAATACGGAAGGGCCAATAACAAAAAAGGACAATCCAGAGAAACTGGCAACTTAGTATACACAAGACGAGGGAAAACAAAACACAAACACAACACAATATGCGATGGTCACCACTATACGCAAACAAACACAAATAACGTAAATAAGACATGAGCCCTTCGTGTGAGCTAGAAAGAGAAATGCATGACTAATTAAGTAGCATATCCCAAGCATCACAAAAAAATGAAAAACAAATGGATGCAAACACCTGTGACAAATTGGTTCAACCACGTCAAACCAATAGTGCATTTGATGTACTCTGCATAATCACTTTCTTGCTATATCAAAATGAATTGAAAGGGAACAAAACACACGGAAATGAAAAACCATTCGAAATGTCGGTCTCGGTTCATGTATAAGATAGAGACACCTGTGATTTAATATATATACAAAGTCATATAAAAGACACTTCATCTGTGAAGAAGCGTACAATATAAATAAAACTGTATGTAACATTGGGTACAACGTAACCTCTCAGATTTTAATTTATTACCGTGTGATATATATTAGATGATGCATATATGATGATACAGGCAATTAATCTCGTTCTCCATTTTTCGCCATTAAAAATATTGCATTCTGGGACATTCGTACATAGCAATAACGTAAACAATAGTGCATTGACAAATGGCGAAACACATTTTTTCTTTTAGAATGGATTTCCCATGATGCATTAGTTTAGAAAAAGCTGCTTCGTGTTAACATACACTGTTGTATTTGATAAGACATCAATATAGTCATCATCACGTATTAATGTGTCTATTTCAATTAACAAATGCGAGGATCGAGTATGATAGATCGTGGGTTCGAACCTCGGTTGGGTCAAACCAAAGACTAGAAAATTGGTATGTGTTGCTTCTCCACTAAGCACACAGCATTAAGGAGAAAGAGCAAAGACTGGTTGGCTTGGAATCAGAATAATGTGTCCGAGTGAGGCGACATGTCTACCCGCGGACTGTTGTTTCAGTGAGCTAGCACTATAAAAATCCAACTCAGCGTGTTGGTCTAGAACAAAGCGGACCTGATCATCATCTCACTGAAAATTAACTTGTTTTCGCCATGATATAGCTGAAAAATTGCTGAATTGGCGTTAAACAAACAACAATCACTCACTCATCAAATGTGAGGATGCCAAAATAATAAATAAATGTATGCTCTGTCATATAAATGTACAGATCTGACTCGCTATCACATTTGAAATAAAATAAACGTTAGAGATGACCGAAGGGGCAATCAAGAATGGACAATCCAGAGACACTGGCAACATTGGGCAAACAAGACACAAGATGAAGAAAAACAAGACAACATATACAACACAATATGTGCTGCACATCGTTATACGTAAGCAACAAACAAACATAAATAACGTAAATAAGACACGAGCCCTCCTACAAACAACTGGAGGTAACGACAAACACAAATAACGTAAATAAGACACGAGCCCTCCTACAAACAACTGGAGGTAAAGACGAACACAAATAACGTATATAAGACACGAGCCCTCCTACAAACAACTGGAGGTAAAGACAAACACAAATAACGTAAATAAGACACGAGCCCTCCTACAAACAACTGGAGGTAAAGACAAACACAAATAACGTAAATAAGACACGAGCCCTCCTACAAACAACTGGAGGTAAAGACGAACACAAATAACGTAAATAAGACACGAGCCCTCCTACAAACAACTGGAGGTAAAGACGAACACAAATAACGTAAATAAGACACGAGGCCTCCTACAAACAACTGGAGGTAAAGACGAACACAAATAACGTAAATAAGACACGAGCCCTCCTACAAACAACTGGAGGTAAAGACAAACACAAATAACGTAAATAAGACATGAGCCCTCCTACAAACAACTGGAGGGAGAGACGAACACAAATAACGTAAATAAGACACGAGGCCTCCTACAAACAACTGGAGGTAAAGACGAACACAAATAACGTAAATAAGACACAAGCCCTCCTACAAACAACTGGAGGTAAAGACGAACACAAATAACGTAAATAAGACACGAGCCCTCCTACAAACAACTGGAGGTAAAGACAAACACAAATAACGTAAATAAGACACGAGCCCTCCTACAAACAACTGGAGGTAAAGACGAACACAAATAACGTAAATAAGACACGAGCCCTCCTACAAACAACTGGAGGTAAAGACGAACACAAATAACGTAAATAAGACACGAGGCCTCCTACAAACAACTGGAGGTAAAGACGAACACAAATAACGTAAATAAGACACGAGCCCTCCTACAAACAACTGGAGGTAAAGACGAACACAAATAACGTAAATAAGACACGAGCCCTCCTACAAACAACTGGAGGTAAAGACAGACACAAATAACGTAAATAAGACACGAGCCCTCCTACAAACAACTGAAGGTAAAGACGAACACAAATAACGTAAATAAGACACGAGCCCTCCTACAAACAACTGGAGGTAAAGACGAACACAAATAACGTAAATAAGACACGAGGCCTCCTACAAACAACTGGAGGTAAAGACGAACACAAATAACGTAAATAAGACACGAGCCCTCCTACAAACTGGAGGTAAAGACAAACACAAATAACGTAAATAAGACACGAGCCCTCCTACAAACAACTGGAGGTAAAGACGAACACAAATAACGTAAATAAGACACGAGCCCTCCTACAAACAACTGGAGGTAAAGACGAACACAAATAACGTAAATAAGACACGAGCCCTCCTACAAACAACTGGAGGTAAAGACGAACACAAATAACGTAAATAAGACACGAGCCCTCCTACAAACAACTGGAGGTAAAGACGAACACAAATAACGTAAATAAGACACGAGCCCTCATACAAACAACTGGAGGTAAAGACAAACACAAATAACGTAAATAAGACACGAGCCCTCCTACAAACAACTGGAGGTAAAGACAAACACAAATAACGTAAATAAGACACGAGCCCTCCTACAAACAACTGGAGGTAAAGACGAACACAAATAACGTAAATAAGACACGAGGCCTCCTACAAACAACTGGAGGTAAAGACGAACACAAATAACGTAAATAAGACACGAGCCCTCCTACAAACAACTGGAGGTAAAGACGAACACAAATAACGTAAATAAGACACGAGCCCTCCTACAAACAACTGGAGGTAAAGACGAACACAAATAACGTAAATAAGACACGAGGCCTCCTACAAACAACTGGGGGTAAAGACGAACACAAATAACGTAAATAAGACACGAGCCCTCCTACAAACTGGAGGTAAAGACAAACACAAATAACATAAATAAGACACGAGCCCTCCTACAAACAACTGGAGGTAAAGACGAACACAAATAACGTAAATAAGACACGAGCCCTCCTACAAACAACTGGAGGTAAAGACGAACACAAATAACGTAAATAAGACACAAGCCCTCCTACAAACAACTGGAGGTAAAGACGAACACAAATAACGTAAATAAGACACGAGCCCTCCTACAAACAACTGGAGGTAAAGACGAACACAAATAACGTAAATAAGACACGAGCCCTCCTACAAACAACTGGAGGTAAAGACAAACACAAATAACGTAAATAAGACACGAGCCCTCCTACAAACAACTGGAGGTAAAGACAAACACAAATAACGTAAATAAGACACGAGCCCTCCTACAAACAACTGGAGGTAAAGACGAACACAAATAACGTAAATAAGACACGAGCCCTCCTACAAACAACTGGAGGTAAAGACGAACACAAATAACGTAAATAAGACACGGGGCCTCCTACAAACAACTGGAGGTAAAGACGAACACAAATAACGTAAATAAGACACGAGCCCTCCTACAAACAACTGGAGGTAAAGACAAACACAAATAACGTAAATAAGACACGAGCCCTCCTACAAACAACTGGAGGTAAAGACAAACACAAATAACGTAAATAAGACACGAGGCCTCCTACAAACAACTGGAGGTAAAGACGAACACAAATAACGTAAATAAGACACGAGGCCTCCTACAAACAACTGGAGGTAAAGACGAACACAAATAACGTAAATAAGACACGAGCCCTCCTACAAACAACTGGAGGTAAAGACGAACACAAATAACGTAAATAAGACACGAGGACTCCTACAAACAACTGGAGGTAAAGACGAACACAAATAACGTAAATAAGACACGAGCCCTCCTACAAACAACTGGAGGTAAAGACAGACACAAATAACGTAAATAAGACACGAGCCCTCCTACAAACAACTGGAGGTAAAGACGAACACAAATAACGTAAATAAGACACGAGGCCTCCTACAAACAACTGGAGGTAAAGACGAACACAAATAACGTAAATAAGACACGAGGCCTCCTACAAACAACTGGAGGTAAAGACGAACACAAATAACGTAAATAAGACACGAGCCCTCCTACAAACTGGAGGTAAAGACAAACACAAATAACGTAAATAAGACACGAGCCCTCCTACAAACAACTGGAGGTAAAGACGAACACAATTAACGTAAATAAGACACGAGCCCTCCTACAAACAACTGGAGGTAAAGACGAACACAAATAACGTAAATAAGACACGAGCCCTCCTACAAACAACTGGAGGTAAAGACGAACACAAATAACGTAAATAAGACACGAGCCCTCCTACAAACAACTGGAGGTAAAGACGAACACAAATAACGTAAATAAGACACGAGCCCTCCTACAAACAACTGGAGGTAAAGACGAACACAAATAACGTAAATAAGACACGAGCCCTCCTACAAACAACTGGAGGTAAAGACAAACACAAATAACGTAAATAAGACATGAGCCCTCCTACAAACAACTGGAGGTAAAGACGAACACAAATAACATAAATAAGACACGAGCCCTCCTACAAACAACTGGAGGTAAAGACGAACACAAATAACGTAAATAAGACACGAGCCCTCCTACAAACAACTGAAGGTAAAGACGAACACAAATAACGTAAATAAGAAACGAGACCTCCTACAAACAACTGAAGGTAAAGACAAACACAAATAACGTAAATAAGACACGAGCCCTCCTACAAACAACTGAAGGTAAAGACAAACACAAATAACATAAATAAGACACGAGCCCTCCTACAAACAACTGAAGGTAAAGACAAACACAAATAACGTAAATAAGACACGAGCTCTCCTACAAACAACTGAAGGTAAAGACGAACACATATAACGTAAATAAGACACGAGCCCTCCTACAAACAACTGGAGGTAAAGACGAACACAAATAACGTAAATAAGACACGAGGCCTCCTACAAACAACTGGAGGTAAAGACGAACACAAATAACGTAAATAAGACACGAGCCCTCCTACAAACTGGAGGTAAAGACAAACACAAATAACGTAAATAAGACACGAGCCCTCCTACAAACAACTGGAGGTAAAGACGAACACAAATAACGTAAATAAGACACGAGCCCTCCTACAAACAACTGGAGGTAAAGACGAACACAAATAACGTAAATAAGACACGAGCCCTCCTACAAACAACTGGAGGTAAAGACAAACACAAATAACGTAAATAAGACACGAGCCCTCCTACAAACAACTGGAGGTAAAGACGAACACAAATAACGTAAATAAGACACGAGCCCTCCTACAAACAACTGGAGGTAAAGACGAACACAAATAACGTAATTAAGACACGAGCCCTCCTACAAACAACTGGAGGTAAAGACGAACACAAATAACGTAAATAAGACACGAGCCCTCCTACAAACAACTGGAGGTAAAGACAAACACAAATAACGTAAATAAGACACGAGGCCTCCTACAAACAACTGGAGGTAAAGACGAACACAAATAACGTAAATAAGACACGAGCCCTCCTACAAACTGGAGGTAAAGACAAACACAAATAACGTAAATAAGACACGAGCCCTCCTACAAACAACTGGAGGTAAAGACGAACACAAATAACGTAAATAAGACACGAGCCCTCCTACAAACAACTGGAGGTAAAGACGAACACAAATAACGTAAATAAGATACGAGCCCTCCTACAAACAACTGGAGGTAAAGACAAACACAAATAACGTAAATAAGACACGAGCCCTCCTACAAACAACTGGAGGTAAAGACGAACACAAATAACGTAAATAAGACACGAGCCCTCCTACAAACAACTGGAGGTAAAGACGAACACAAATAACGTAATTAAGACACGAGCCCTCCTACAAACAACTGGAGGTAAAGACGAACACAAATAACGTAAATAAGACACGAGCCCTCCTACAAACAACTGGAGGTAAAGACAAACACAAATAACGTAAATAAGACACGAGCCCTCCTACAAACAACTGGAGGTAAAGACGAACACAAATAACGTAAATAAGACACGAGCCCTCCTACAAACAACTGGAGGTAAAGACGAACACAAATAACGTAAATAAGACACGAGCCCTCCTACAAACTGGGGATAAAGACGAACACAAATAACGTAAATAAGACACGAGCCCTCCTACAACTGGAGGTAAAGACAAACACAAATAACGTAAATAAGACACGAGCCCTCCTACAAACAACTGGAGGTAAAGACGAACACAAATAACGTAAATAAGACACGAGGCCTCCTACAAACAACTGGAGGTAAAGACGAACACAAATAACGTAAATAAGACACGAGCCCTCCTACAAACAACTGGAGGTAAAGACAAACACAAATAACGTAAATAAGACACGAGCCCTCCTACAAACAACTGGAGGTAAAGACGAACACAAATAACGTAAACAAGACACGAGCCCTCCTACAAACAACTGGAGGTAAAGACGAACACAAATAACGTAAATAAGACACGAGCCCTCCTACAAACAACTGGAGGTAAAGACAAACACAAATAACGTAAATAAGACACGAGCCCTCCTACAAACAACTGGAGGTAAAGACGAACACAAATAACGTAAATAAGACACGAGCCCTCCTACAAACAACTGGAGGTAAAGACGAACACAAATAACGTAAATAAGACACGAGCCCTCCTACAAACAACTGGAGGTAAAGACAAACACAAATAACGTAAATAAGACACGAGCCCTCCTACAAACAACTGGAGGTAAAGACGAACACAAATAACGTAAATAAGACACGAGCCCTCCTACAAACAACTGGAGGTAAAGACGAACACAAATAACGTAAATAAGACACGAGCCCTCCTACAAACAACTGGAGGTAAAGACGAACACAAATAACGTAAATAAGACACGAGCCCTCCTACAAACAACTGGAGGTAAAGACAAACACAAATAACGTAAATAAGACACGAGCCCTCCTACAAACAACTGGAGGTAAAGACGAACACAAATAACGTAAATAAGACACGAGCCCTCCTACAAACAACTGGAGGTAAAGACGAACACAAATAACGTAAATAAGACACGAGCCCTCCTACAAACAACTGGAGGTAAAGACAAACACAAATAACGTAAATAAGACACGAGCCCTCCTACAAACAACTGGAGGTAAAGACAAACACAAATAACGTAAATAAGACACGAGCCCTCCTACAAACAACTGGGGGTAAAGACGAACACAAATAACGTAAATAAGACACGAGCCCTCCTACAAACAACTGGAGGTAAAGACAAACACAAATAACGTAAATAAGACACGAGCCCTCCTACAAACACCTGGAGGTAAAGACAAACACAAATAACGTAAATAAGACACGAGCCCTCCTACAAACAACTGGAGGTAAAGACGAACACAAATAACGTAAATAAGACACGAGCCCTCCTACAAACAACTGGAGGTAAAGACGAACACAAATAACGTAAATAAGACATGAGCCCTCCTACAAACAACTGGAGGTAAAGACAAACACAAATAACGTAAATAAGACACGAGCCCTCCTACAAACAACTGGAGGTAAAGACGAACACAAATAACGTAAATAAGACACGAGCCCTCCTACAAACAACTGGAGGTAAAGACGAACACAAATAACGTAAATAAGACACGAGCCCTCCTACAAACAACTGGAGGTAAAGACAAACACAAATAACGTAAATAAGACACGAGCCCTCCTACAAACAACTGGAGGTAAAGACGAACGCAAATAACGTAAATAAGACACGAGCCCTCCTACAAACAACTGGAGGTAAAGACGAACACAAATAACGTAAATAAGACACGAGCCCTCCTACAAACTGGAGGTAAAGACAAACACAAATAATGTAAATAAGACACGAGCCCTCCTACAAACAACTGGAGGTAAAGACGAACACAAATAACGTAAATAAGACACGAGCCCTCCTACAAACAACTGGAGGTAACGACGAACACAAATAACGTAGATAAGACACGAGCCCTCCTACAAACAACTGGAGGTAAAGACGAACACAAATAACGTAAATAAGACACGAGCCCTCCTACAAACAACTGGAGGTAAAGACGAACACAAATAACGTAAATAAGACACGAGGCCTCCTACAAACAACTGGAGGTAAAGACGAACACAAATAACGTAAATAAGACACGAGCCCTCCTACAATCAACTGGAGGTAAAGACGAACACAAATAACGTAAATAAGACACGAGCCCTCCTACAAACAACTGGAGGTAAAGACGAACACAAATAACGTAAATAAGACATGAGCCCTCCTACAAACAACTGGAGGTAAAGACGAACACAAATAACGTAAATAAGACACGAGCCCTCCTACAAACAACTGGAGGTAAAGACGAACACAAATAACGTAAATAAGACACGAGCCCTCCTACAAACAACTGGAGGTAAAGACGAACACAAATAACGTAAATAAGACACGAGCCCTCCTACAAACAACTGGAGGTAAAGACGAACACAAATAACGTAAATAAGACACGAGCCCTCCTACAAACAACTGGAGGTAAAGACAAACACAAATAACGTAAATAAGACACGAGCCCTCCTACAAACAACTGGAGGTAAAGACGAACACAAATAACGTAAATAAGACACGAGCCCTCCTACAACTGGAGGTAAAGACAAACACAAATAACGTAAATAAGACATGAGCCCTCCTACAAACAACTGGAGGTAAAGACGAACACAAATAACGTAAATAAGACACGAGCCCTCCTACAAACTGGAGTTAAAGACAAACACAAATAACGTAAATAAGACATGAGCCCTCCTACAAACAACTGGAGGTAAAGACGAACACAAATAACGTAAATAAGACACGAGCCCTCCTACAACTGGAGGTAAAGATAAACACAAATAACGTAAATAAGACATGAGCCCTCCTACAAACAACTGGAGGTAAAGACGAACACAAATAACGTAAATAAGACACGAGCCCTCCTACAAACTGGAGGTAAAGACAAACACAAATAACGTAAATAAGACACGAGCCCTCCTACAAACAACTGGAGGTAAAGACAAACACAAATAACGTAAATAAGACATGAGCCATCCTACAATCAACTGGAGGTAAAGACGAACACAAATAACGTAAATAAGACACGAGCCCTCCTACAAACAACTGGAGGTAAAGACAAACACAAATAACGTAAATAAGACACGAGCCCTCCTACAAACAACTGGAGGTAAAGACGAACACAAATAACGTAAATAAGACACGAGCCCTCCTACAAACAACTGGAGGTAAAGACGAACACAAATAACGTAAATAAGACACGAGCCCTCCTACAAACAACTGGAGGTAAAGACGAACACAAATAACGTAAATAAGACACGAGCCCTCCTACAAACTGGAGGTAAAGACAAACACAAATAACGTAAATAAGACACGAGCCCTCCTACAAACAACTGGAGGTAAAGACAAACACAAATAACGTAAATAAGACACGAGCCCTCCTACAAACAACTTGAGGTAAAGACGAACACAAATAACGTAAATAAGACACGAGCCCTCCTACAAACAACTGGAGGTAAAGACGAACACAAATAACGTAAATAAGACACGAGCCCTCCTACAAACAACTGGAGGTAAAGACGAACACAAATAACGTAAATAAGACACGAGCCCTCCTACAAACAACTGGAGGTAAAGACGAACACAAATAACGTAAATAAGACATGAGCCCTCCTACAAACAACTGGAGGTAAAGACGAACACAAATAACGTAAATAAGACACGAGCCCTCCTACAAACAACAGGAGGTAAAGACGAACACAAATAACGTAAATAAGACACGAGCCCTCCTACAAACAACTGGAGGTAAAGACGAACACAAATAACGTAAATAAGACACGAGCCCTCCTACAAACAACTGGAGGTAAAGACGAACACAAATAACGTAAATAAGACATGAGCCCTCCTACAAACAACTGGAGGTAAAGACGAACACAAATAACGTAAATAAGACACGAGCCCTCCTACAAACAACTGGAGGTAAAGACGAACACAAATAACGTAAATAAGACACGAGCCCTCCTACAAACAACTGGAGGTAAAGACAAACACAAATAACGTAAATAAGACACGAGCCCTCCTACAAACAACTGGAGGTAAAGACGAACACAAATAACGTAAATAAGACACGAGCCCTCCTACAAACAACTGGAGGTAGAGACAAACACAAATAACGTAAATAAGACACGAGCCCTCCTACAAACTGGAGGTAAAGACAAACACAAATAACGTAAATAAGACACGAGCCCTCCTACAAACAACTGGAGGTAAAGACGAACACAAATAACGTAAATAAGACACGAGCCCTCCTACAAACAACTGGAGGTAAAGACGAACACAAATAACGTAAATAAGACACGAGCCCTCCTACAAACTGGAGGTAAAGACGAACACAAATAACGTAAATAAGACACGAGCCCTCCTACAAACAACTGGAGGTAAAGACAAACACAAATAACGTAAATAAGACACGAGCCCTCCTACAAACAACTGGAGGTAAAGACGAACACAAATAACGTAAATAAGACACGAGCCCTCCTACAAACAACTGGAGGTAAAGACGAACACAAATAACGTAAATAAGACACGAGCCCTCCTACAAACTGGAGGTAAAGACAAACACAAATAACGTAAATAAGACACGAGCCCTCCTACAAACAACTGGAGGTAAAGACGAACACAAATAACGTAAATAAGACACGAGCCCTCCTACAAACAACTGGAGGTAAAGACGAACACAAATAACGTAAATAAGACACGAGCCCTCCTACAAACTGGAGGTAAAGACAAACACAAATAACGTAAATAAGACACGAGCCCTCCTACAAACAACTGGAGGTAAAGACAAACACAAATAACGTAAATAAGACACGAGCCCTCCGACAAACAACTGGAGGTAAAGACGAACACAAATAACGTAAATAAGACACGAGCCCTCCTACAAACAACTGGAGGTAACGACAAACACAAATAACGTAATTAAGACACGAGCCCTCCTACAAACAACTGGAGGTAAAGACGAACACAAATAACGTAAATAAGACACGAGCCCTCCTACAAACAACTGGAGGTAAAGACAAACACAAATAACGTAAATAAGACACGAGCCCTCCTACAAACAACTGGAGGTAAAGACGAACACAAATAACGTAAATAAGACACGAGCCCTCCTACAAACAACTGGAGGTAAAGACGAACACAAATAACGTAAATAAGACACGAGCCCTCCTACAAACAACTGGAGGTAAAGACGAACACAAATAACGTAAATAAGACAAGAGCCCTCCTACAAACAACTGGAGGTAAAGACGAACACAAATAACGTAAATAAGACACGAGCCCTCCTACAAACAACTGGAGGTAAAGACAAACACAAATAACGTAAATAAGACACGAGCCCTCCTACAAACAACTGGAGGTAAAGACGAACACAAATAACGTAAATAAGACACGAGCCCTCCTACAAACAACTGGAGGTAAAGACGAACACAAATAACGTAAATAAGACACGAGCCCTCCTACAAACAACTGGAGGTAAAGACGAACACAAATAACGTAAATAAGACACGAGCCCTCCTACAAACAACTGGAGGTAAAGACAAACACAAATAACGTAAATAAGACACGAGCCCTCCTACAAACAACTGGAGGTAAAGACGAACACAAATAACGTAAATAAGACACGAACCCTCCTACAAACAACTGGAGGTAAAGACGAACACAAATAACGTAAATAAGACACGAGCCCTCCTACAAACAACTGGAGGTAAAGACGAACACAAATAACGTAAATAAGACACGAGCCCTCCTACAAACAACTGGAGGTAAAGACGAACACAAATAACGTAAATAAGACACGAGCCCTCCTACAAACAACTGGAGGTAAAGACGAACACAAATAACGTAAATAAGACACGAGCCCTCCTACAAACAACTGGAGGTAAAGACGAACACAAATAACGTAAATAAGACACGAGCCCTCCTACAAACAACTGGAGGTAAAGACGAACACAAATAACGTAAATAAGACACGAGCCCTCCTACAAACAACTGGAGGTAAAGACGAACACAAATAACGTAAATAAGACACGAGCCCTCCTACAAACAACTGGAGGTAAAGACGAACACAAATAACGTAAATAAGACACGAGCCCTCCTACAAACAACTGGAGGTAAAGACGAACACAAATAACGTAAATAAGACACGAGCCCTCCTACAAACAACTGGAGGTAAAGACGAACACAAATAACGTAAATAAGACACGAGCCCTCCTACAAACAACTGGAGGTAAAGACAAACACAAATAACGTAAATAAGACACGAGCCCTCCTACAAACAACTGGAGGTAAAGACGAACACAAATAACGTAAATAAGACACGAGCCCACCTACAAACAACTGGAGGTAAAGACAAACACAAATAACGTAAATAAGACACGAGCCCTCCTACAAACAACTGGAGGTAAAGACGAACACAAATAACGTAAATAAGACACGAGCCCTCCTACAAACAACTGGAGGTAAAGACGAACACAAATAACGTAAATAAGACACGAGCCCTCCTACAAACAACTGGAGGTAAAGACGAACACAAATAACGTAAATAAGACACGAGCCCTCCTACAAACAACTGGAGGTAAAGACGAACACAAATAGCGTAAATAAGACACGAGCCCTCCTACAAACAACTGGAGGTAAAGACGAACACAAATAACGTAAATAAGACACGAGCCCTCCTACAAACAACTGGAGGTAAAGACGAACACAAATAACATAAATAAGACACGAGCCCTCCTACAAACAACTGGAGGTAAAGACGAACACAAATAACGTAAATAAGACACGAGCCCTCCTACAAACAACTGGAGGTAAAGACGAACACAAATAACGTAAATAAGACACGAGCCCTCCTACAAACAACTGGAGGTAAAGACGAACACAAATAACGTAAATAAGACACGAGCCCTCCTACAAACAACTGGAGGTAAAGACGAACACAAATAACATAAATAAGACACGAGCCCTCCTACAAACAACTGGAGGTAAAGACGAACACAAATAACGTAAATAAGACACGAGCCCTCCTACAAACAACTGGAGGTAAAGACGAACACAAATAACGTAAATAAGACACGAGCCCTCCTACAAACAACTGGAGGTAAAGACAAACACAAATAACGTAAATAAGACACGAGCCCTCCTACAAACAACTGGAGGTAAAGACGAACACAAATAACGTAAATAAGACACGAGCCCTCCTACAAACAACTGGAGGTAAAGACGAACACAAATAACGTAAATAAGACACGAGGCCTCCTACAAACAACTGGAGGTAAAGACGAACACAAATAACGTAAATAAGACACGAGCCCTCCTACAAACAACTGGAGGTAAAGACGAACACAAATAACGTAAATAAGACACGAGCCCTCCTACAAACAACTGGAGGTAAAGACGAACACAAATAACGTAAATAAGACACGAGCCCTCCTACAAACAACTGGAGGTAAAGACGAACACAAATAACGTAAATAAGACACGAGCCCTCCTACAAACAACTGGAGGTAAAGACGAACACAAATAACGTAAATAAGACACGAGCCCTCCTACAAACAACTGGAGGTAAAGACGAACACAAATAACGTAAATAAGACACGAGCCCTCCTACAAACAACTGGAGGTAAAGACGAACACAAATAACGTAAATAAGACACGAGCCCTCCTACAAACAACTGGAGGTAAAGACGAACACAAATAACGTAAATAAGACACGAGTCCTCCTACAAACAATTGGAGGTAAAGACGAACACAAATAACGTAAATAAGACACGAGCCCTCCTACAAACAACTGGAGGTAAAGACAAACACAAATAACGTAAATAAGACACGAGCCCTCCTACAAACAACTGGAGGTAAAGACGAACACAAATAACGTAAATAAGACACGAGCCCACCTACAAACAACTGGAGGTAAAGACAAACACAAATAACGTAAATAAGACACGAGCCCTCCTACAAACAACTGGAGGTAAAGACGAACACAAATAACGTAAATAAGACACGAGCCCTCCTACAAACAACTGGAGGTAAAGACGAACACAAATAACGTAAATAAGACACGAGCCCTCCTACAAACAACTGGAGGTAAAGACGAACACAAATAACGTAAATAAGACACGAGCCCTCCTACAAACAACTGGAGGTAAAGACGAACACAAATAACGTAAATAAGACACGAGCCCTCCTACAAACAACTGGAGGTAAAGACGAACACAAATAACGTAAATAAGACACGAGCCCTCCTACAAACAACTGGAGGTAAAGACGAACACAAATAACATAAATAAGACACGAGCCCTCCTACAAACAACTGGAGGTAAAGACGAACACAAATAACATAAATAAGACACGAGCCCTCCTACAAACAACTGGAGGTAAAGACGAACACAAATAACGTAAATAAGACACGAGCCCTCCTACAAACAACTGGAGGTAAAGACGAACACAAATAACGTAAATAAGACACGAGCCCTCCTACAAACAACTGGAGGTAAAGACGAACACAAATAACATAAATAAGACACGAGCCCTCCTACAAACAACTGGAGGTAAAGACGAACACAAATAACGTAAATAAGACACGAGCCCTCCTACAAACAACTGGAGGTAAAGACGAACACAAATAACGTAAATAAGACACGAGCCCTCCTACAAACAACTGGAGGTAAAGACGAACACAAATAACGTAAATAAGACACGAGCCCTCCTACAAACAACTGGAGGTAAAGACGAACACAAATAACGTAAATAAGACATGAGCCCTCCTACAAACAACAGGAGGTAAAGACGAACACAAATAACGTAAATAAGACACGAGCCCTCCTACAAACAACTGGAGGTAAAGACAAACACAAATAACGTAAATAAGACACGAGGCCTCCTACAAACAACTGGAGGTAAAGACGAACCGAACTAAGGACTAAGAACGTAAAGACACATTTTAGGACAACACAAAAACTGAAATGATGGGCAACACGGGCCCTACAAAAACCACACATCCATGTTAACCCATTTATCGTCTTCATAAGTATGTCTGCAACGTGGAGGTATGCATGCAATACAATACCTTTTAATATCAGTATTGTTACTTAGGCATACACTCCCCGCCCCCTTAATTGGGTATTTGTTCTCGATTAAGAAAATCCGTTCATACACATTCTTGACCTTGTAACAAATTAAATATGAACATATATATTGAAATATTGATAATGGTCCTGCATGCCTATGTGGGACTTTTGTTGCTTCAGCAGGATCTTTCACCTGAACAATTAAAATATCTGTAAGATAATATATGCATACCAACATGGAAATGTATTAATCAGCGAATGGAAAGTAATCATTTGATTGGTCAGTTCAAACACCTCTAGATATGTTATACAATTTTGTTGTGTGATCATTATATAAGCTTTGTTGATTTTGGAGGGTTTCAACATTGTTTTATCAATTTTATCTGATTTTAAATTGTAGATAAATTGAAATATACCCGATTTTCTTTCATGTTCATTATCATCTATAATGACACAATCCAATAATAAACATTGAATTATAATATACATGTATATAGAAAATATATTGTGACGTTGAGCAAATATATGAAATCGTTGGAGAAAACCGAATGGATATACAGGAATGCTCAATCAAGAAACACACGCAACAGACGCAGAATGTGGATCAACAAAATAAAGCAAAAACACAACACAGAAAACTAAAAAGAAGACCCCATGCAAAACGTTGATAAACTCAGGTGCTCGCGAAAGAGGAAGCACTTCCTGTTTATTATAAGACACCAAATATGGAAAAGGGCGTGTCAAGTAACATTCGTAATACTTTGAATTATTATTTTTTCTTCATAAAGGTTAGAGAATACCGATGGGGCAACACAAAATGGACAAGCCAGAGAAACTGGCAACAGAAGGTACACTAGACGAACACAAACCAAGCAAAAACACGACACAATATGTATTGGACACCACTATAAGTATGACTCTATTTGGAAATAACAATCATTACTACATCGAAAAAAGCAGAAACAGACTACAGTTTCAGCAATACACCAGCTTTTGGTTTTCAATGTATACACATTCAAGAAAAAGAAAATTCTAAATTTTTTCAAAAACAAAATATAATTACCAGAATTCAAAAAGATGGAAATTCAAAACAAATACATAATACTCCTACAAAAAAATAAGTTGTCTGATGTTGATCACATATGTTGTTCATTGATTTCGAAGGTCTTTATTTCAAGGTCACATATTTTCACTGAGCACTGTGGGTTAAAGGTCATAATGTAGTACATATATTTGATTGGAATTTTTTGTAACTGTAATAATATTTTCCCCAGAAATCTATTCATCAACCTCAGTGATTACTTACAGTCAAACCTCTATTACAAGTCGTCTTTGAGACTGATAAATTGTAGTCTTATAAGACAGGTGACCTCTTATAAGATGTTCTGTTCATATGAAATGCGAAATGGCAGGACAAGAAAAAAATGACCTTTAAATACAGTGACTGGTTATTAGAGGTGACTGCATGGGCAGATTTGACTGTACTTATATTACAACAAAGGGGCCGTCGTGTTCGTGATCGTATTGTAGTTGGATTTATAACTACCTATCTAATTTGTGCCTATCACCACTAACGTTGTGAGTTCGAATCCTGCCCATGGCGAGGTGCACTCTATACAACATTATGTGATAAAGTTTGTCAGTGACTTGCGGCAGGTCGGTGGTTTTCTCCGGGTACTCCGGTTTCCTCCAACAATAAAACTTACCGCCACGATATAGCTGAAATTTGTTGAAAGTGACGTTAAACACCATAATCCTAATCCCCTATATTACGCCAACCATTGAAAGTACCGTTGGATAAGTGTGTGCTATACATCAATGAACACTATACACAGACAATTACCGTACGTATTTATTACACCGGGATCAACAATCATAAGTTCTATAAATTAAATTTCACTTTCAGTTGTGATATATTTTACACCTTAATCTGAGGTTGTTGATAAAATTAATAAAATCAATTAATTTCACATATGAAAGGATTTAAGAGTAGTTTCCTTTCTAAAATTTCTATACCACTCGATTGAACATAATTTACTAGTGAAACGTTAAATGTATGACAGCTTAATCTATATTCGGGTATTACTTTCTTAGTGTATTGTCAGCTCGTCAACCTGAGGGGTTTCTATGACTGTATACAATGCTTACTGAAAACCAAACATTCGAACTATGTCAAAACAAAAACTGAGCAAACAAAATGTGAGCAAATACAAAATCTATTTTCTCAGGATTGAATTCTAAAAACATTTCTTTCCAATTAACGCCCTCGTTGTATAGTTTATAATTTGCTTGAAGGGTATGTATGTTTGATAACTTCTATTTTAGGACTTAAACACCCATAAAACCACGATATATCGTGGAGTTTTTAATTTATAATTGGCTAAATATGTATGTTAAAACACCCAAGATATATAATTAAATACCAAAGAACGAACTTAGTCATCTTGCTTTCTTTTTCTTTTGTTTTGTTACATGGTGATGACGCCATTTTATATCAGATTCAAAATTTTACTATATTCCAATGATGTCACTGGCGGGAAATAAACTGATGATGACATGTCATGTTGTCTGTCGTGACATCATATATATAAATATATATATTTAGCAATATATTCTGGAGAGGGTTGATTGTGATACTATTGAATTAAGCATATTTTATTTGCTCAAAATATTAGCATTGTGAATGGGCACAAATTATGACAACAATTATTTAAAGCCCGCTCCCTACAATGCATTGACTACAAAGATACTGGTTGAACTGCCAACCTCCTACCTACTTGTTGTCCAAGATTATGTTTGAAGATACCAAACGAGTAAGCTAAAACCACAAATAGGAGAAGAACAGACAATACAATGGCCAAAATATAAAACACGGGAGAACAGACAGTGGTCCACAAAACACAAAGATTACACAGAAACTAAACATTGAGTAACACGATCTCCATTAATCTTCTGTTGCGCTCTTTGGATTAACTATTGTCATTGTTGTGATTTCAAGTTATTAGTAAGACATGATATGGGTGGGTTAGGGTTGTGGTGTTTAACGCCACTTTCAACAATATTTCAGTTATATCGTGGTGGTCAGTTTTATTGGTGGAGTAAACCTGCATGCCCGGAGAAAACCACCGACCTGTCGAAAGTCGCTGACAAACTTGATCACATAATGTTGTATCGAGTACACCTCGCCTGACATTTCTATCCAAATTGTGTTTAAAATGATCATGAACGGGGTAATCCTTTCACTTGGATTTTTCACCCTTAAAATTATTTCTGAGATCTTCTCATGTTGTAAAAAATATAGATTTCTTCAAAATACAAAAAAGAATTCCACCTATTGGGAAGTTCATTTTAAATTCTAAATGTATCAAATTAAAGTGTGTTTTCAATATTGTGATGACGACGGATTGGATTTTGAACTAATGACGTCACATTATCGTCCGATATTTTTTGTTACATTATTAAAGGTTTGTCGTTCCATATTTAAAAGACAGCTGAGCATACTAATTATAAACTTAAATAACAAATAAAAAAGACTGTTTAAATAAAAATTAAACTTGAAAGATATGTAAAAGTGGATTTAGCTTAATTTTCTATGTAGGTCAAGAAAAGACAACTCTTGAGTATAAATATTTTAATTTAAAAAAAATATTAAATTGTTAAAATAAAATTTCAATGTGAGTACATCGTCAACTCAATCTATTATGATTGAATCAAATAAACTTGTAATTATTAAATTTCTCAAGTTTTTGATCAATATAAATGTAAGTTTACTGCCTTTAATTACATGAACGTGATTAAAATATTTTCAAGCGAGAGTGAGAATTTGGGTAATCTTTAAATAACGTCGGCGGGTAAATTGGCGCTAATTCTTCTTAGCAAATATCGTCTGCTATTAGTTCAGACCGCGATAATTACTTCAATTGCAAATTAAATGGACGTAATAAAAACGGATTACAATGCCATTGAATTAACGCTTTCGAGATCTATAGAAAATGTCGTGCAAATCAGAAAGGAATTGTCTGTCTAGCATTTACATGTGATTTTGTGTAAGTCTAATAAACTAAATAGAGCGCTAATGAATGTGAAGACTTACAAAACTGTATTAACTCAACTTGGTCAATATGTCCGTGTTTTATGGTTCAAAGGTCAATATAGTTTGATGACTGAAAGGTCAATACATGTATGTTGTTTATCGTTAAACCAAAAATACATGGGGTTTTTTCTAAATAAAATGATAAAATAATAATACAATGCGCAATAATGGTATGTTTATATACATTTTATTTAATTAATTTTTTTATTGATTAAATACATTTTTGTAAGCTTGTGGCCAAAACGTTACAATCAAAATAAGATTACTTATAGGAGAGGATGCATAAAATTATGGATGAATGAAGTATATAGATATTATTATTTCATATTTTAAATATTTGTCGGACTACCAAATCGTCGGACTATCGGGCTGTTGGACCGTCGGACTATACCTCTGATCCCCTTTCACATCAGCAAATCCTAAAACGCGGTTCAAGAATTTGGCGCTCATACAAAAGTTACGTAAAATACTTTCATTGGGTCGTCTGCAATGTCCTCCCATAAATTTCAATTATAGTGAAATTATGTACCATTTTGTATGTAACAATATATTTTATAATAATAATAAACGTTTACAATAATAAATTCTAACAAAGATTTATTTCTTATTTTTCTGGTAAAGAAATATAGTGTCGCGTATGATATAAAATATAACATGGAATGTAATAAAGTGGTCCAGAAATGAAGGGTTGTTGAATTTTTGTTTCATGTTAAATGTTTTATAATTGTCAGTTGCCGCTCTCTTGATATAAAATGCAAGTAAAAAGAGGAACCTTGTATCATTATTGTATGCAACCTCTAATTAATATCAGATTGTTTTTGGATTTATTGGGCTTAAGGTCAAAGGTTGACTTTTTTGTTGCAGTTGGATTCTGGGACAGGAAGTAAGAATAACGTACCTGTTTGAATGAGAAGAATAATTGTCAGTTGCTGAACCATAGAAATAAAAAGATGAAACCTGTATTATTTTTTATTGCAACCTCTAATTAATATCAGATATTTTTTGATGTATTGGGCAAAAGGTCAAAGGTTGATTGTTGTTGCGGAATTCTGTGACAGGAAGTATGAAAATAACGCATCTGTTTGAATGCCAAGAATAGTACATGTATACGTCATGTTTGTACATGCCTGTCAAATACGATCCATAAACTTCAATATTGACATGATAACTATTGTTTTATGGACATTTCAATAAAACATGTGTTCATTTTCGATTACGTAAGCATATTTCAAAGGAAATTTACGCATGTTATCTAATCATTTTAGTTTATGGTTTCTGAATGTTACATATATTTTAATGAAACTTGGTATATTGTTATGGGAAACAACTAAGTAAGACCCGTTTCCATTGGTTATTGTTTGTTTTATATCTGTCAAAAATGGAGAGGTATTGTGTCATCTGTATATGAGCATTTATCTTTGCTTTCCATTGTTCTATTTAAAAAATTAAATGAATTCATCAATCACAAAAATCCAGTTCAGCATATTGCTCTAGTACAAAGAGGTCATCAGCATAATGTCATTATGTAAAAATTCTCCAGGAGCAGTTAAATAACAATTATTTATCAATCAATCACTCACTGATTTCAAAAAATGATACAAATGCATAATACAGAGCCAAGGGATACTGGTGGAACTGTTGTAGTCATCACATCATAAGTTTTACCAATCGCCATCATGACCCCTTACGGAAATAATATGACAACACATATGATCATTTATAGTAGTCAAATTACGTCCTTTCTTCGTTCATGACTGATCATCGTATTCTTAAAACGAGTAGTTCGACGGGCACCGCCGCTAGAGGAGCAATAACTGCTTACAATGTAGGAGTACATGAGTTCACCGCCGCTAGAGGAGCAATAACTGCTTACAATGTGGGAGTATATGGGTTCACCGCCGCTAGAGGAGCAATAACTGCTTACAATGTGGGAATACATGGGTTCACCGCCGCTAGAGGAGCAATAACTGCTTACAATATGGGAGTACATGGGTTCACAGCCGCTAGAGGAGCAATAACTGCTTACAATGTGGGAGTACATGGGTTCACCGCAGGTTATTAGTGGGATTCGTGTTTTTCAGTCTTTAGTTTTGTGGATCATTGTTTGTCTTTTCATGTGTTTCATTTGACAGTTGTATTTGTCTGTCTTCCTTGGCTTCTGGTTACCCCTTTGTTCTGAGTAAATTAAAATAAAGATTAGAAATTGAGAACATTATAGTGATATTATTAGCAAACAGATTCCAGATTACACAAACGGATACAACACACACAGTGACGTAAACAACCCATTATCCTTTCCCCAGACAATCAAATCTCGTTAGCATAACCGACTATAACTTGTATATTAGTTCTTAAGCATGTTATGAAACAATATAATTTTCTAATTAAATTTGACTTGAATCAAATTTCTTTCATGAAAGTGTTTTTGGCAATACTGATTATAAAAAGTATTTTGGGGAGTTACGTAATAGAACCATGTTGTGCCATTGCATATCCTTGTTTCTAAGTTAAATATAAGCGAAATCTAATTAGTTCCGTTTTACAAATATAGCCTCGCTTTTGATTTATCTGTTTTTCAAACACTTTCTGTATCCATTATTCTCAAAATTAAAGCAAGTAGCATTAGTTGGTAGCCTAACTGAAGGTATGAAGTCATAATTGAGTCCGAATTTGTACAAGATAAAAATGTAAGATGCACTTGAATCACTTCACATAAAACAACAAAGAAAACAATTTTATAAATGCACTTGTAATCTGAAGTTGTCGGAGAATCATAACAGTCACCATAAACTATGTCAAAACGTAGATCTTATCAAACTCAAAAAGATTCCGAATGAAAATTATTTGAAAAATACAATGTTTATTGCAATTTAATTTATAGCTTTCTGTTTCAAAACATCTAAATCGGAAGAAACGGTACTCATATTTAATCATGTAAATCGTTTACGTTAAGTAGATGTTGTAACCGATTTGCACTGGTACTGTGCACATTTTTCTGCAAATGATAGGACGTCACGATATGGCTGAAATACTGCTAAAGTTAGCGTTAAAGACCAATCAATCAATCAATCAAGCAAATGATAGGGTTTAGGAATATTTGTATTAATTTATTTTCAACTTTATGGCGACTAAACCTAATTTTGAGGAAATCCCAAATCCCGACCATAGGTTGGTGTCTGCAAAAATAAAATATTGGAGTTTGAGTAATTGAGTGATTGTTGTTTAACGCCAATTCAACAATTTTCAGCTATATCATGACGAGAACAAGTTAGTTTTCAATGAGATGAACTACAGTATACTACAATATAAGTACAACTACAGTTTAAATCTGTATGTAATGTAGACAGATGTGTTATAGTGAATATAAATATAAAGTTCCAATTAGTATAGATCTATATTCATTAAGCTTTGTGAAATATGACCATGACTGCCAACATGTCCGCAGGAAACTGTTCTTGTACTTAAATAAACTCAAACGGATAAATTAAAAGTGGAATCGAATTAAAAAAAAAGTCGAGGATTAGCCAATATACAATTAACTTTTTGCATGTCATGTGACCAACCGCCATTTTCTTCTCAATCAAAATAATACCTATTTAGCCGGATAATGTCGTTTAAATGGTTTTTGCATTCCTTACATGATTTTATATAATGGTGCCTTTCCTCAATAAGGCAAAACCCAAATCAGCTGAAGGCTATACATGTATATTGCAGCTTGTCTATTTATAATACAGTAAGTGCTTGAGTACAGTTGCCATGCTCTTTGCGTAACCAGCCAAATTAGATAAACAAAACTACAGTCAAGCATGCCCTTGTGGTCACCTCTATAAAGCAGTCACCTGTATTAAAAGGTCACATTTTTCTTGTCCTTTCATAAAATTTTTATTATGAATTGAACCTATTTTAAGAGGTCACCTGTCTTAAAGGACCACCTTTTCTTTGTTCTAAATGTGATCTCTTAATACATGCTTGACTGTATATACAGAACTGATGGAAAAAACAAAAAACAGATACTGAAATAACTACATAGAGTGATAACATATAAATAAGACAATAAATGTTTACAACAAATTAAGAACAGAGTAATTGGTAACTTCAAAGGGCCTTGTATTAAAGAATAGTGTATGTGTATGTATTATATTGTGTCTGTTCTCTTATGAGAAGAAAGTGTATAGAAGTGATTGTCCAACAATGCCACCAATATCAACAAAACAAACAATTACCTCTCATCTTAATTAATTGAACACAAAAAGGGATATGATGTTGAAAAATCCAAGTCCTGGCTTGAAACAGTTAAAAATATGGTGAGGCTAAACCGGTGAATGAGATCCCGACCTTCTACTTTTGATGACTCGCTCATATTTGTGCCTCGATAAATTACTGTATTAATATTTACATATTTCGGTATTAAGAATGATTGATTGGCTGTTGCATAGTGTCACGTGAGTAACATGTCATTGCCGCATTAAAGATTGATTGATTGTTATTTAACGTCAAGTGAGCAGTATTACAGCTATATTCATAACGAGAACACATTAACACACAACTAATAGTGAAAGTAAATAAGTGGCATTGAGGTTGGCCAATGGGTGGAAGATTAGATTGTCACATGACATCGAGTATTTAATGCCTTATGGATATGGTAGGGGAAATTATGCCTTGTAACCGGCCACCAACGACCACTCCTAAAACTGGTGCTCATTAGAAGCGACCACAAGCTGTGATATACCGTGACTTGTTGCAAGTATAAGTAAAATGGTAAATAATAAATAGTGTGATAAATAGTTCCCTTACAAGGAACAACAAACTGGCTTAAGCTTTCCATTTTACGTGCCAGAATCCTGACACTCCATACATGAAGTACAAATGTTTCCCGCCATGTCAATTTGCAATAGATTGTCAGTTTCAATATTGTTCCTTTTCTAAAATCTGATTCAACCCACCATTTCTTTAGAAATGCCTGTACCAAGTCAGGGTCATTACGGTTTTCACAGTTTTCCGGTTGTTGACTGATTTTTGTCTGTCTATATACTTATGAGTTTTGACTTTCCCTTTGTAAGATTGTTCGGAGTTCGGTAATTTTGTTTTTACCCTTATTTCATATTAACAGTCAAATTTCTTTGCAAAATTATGTGATAAAGTTTGTCAGTGACGTGCGACAGGTCGGTGGTTTTCTCCGGGTACTCCGATTTCCTCCACAAATAAAACTGACCGCCGCGATATAACTGAAATATTGTTGAAAGTGGCGTTAAACATCATAAACCAAACAAAACCAGTCAAATTCATCGTGCAAGATCTACGTAAATACTTAAACAATGACTGTATGTTATATATTTGGTAACATACACTTTATTGGGCGATGAAAACCTACGTCTACATATATTATTCCCCAAGAACTTCAAAGGTTAACAAAAGTAGTTTTACATATAAATATAATGAAATTCGCATTAAAATGAACTTCAAAGAAGCCATATATTCTTGTTTAATACAGAATCATCTATCGAATTAGCAATGATGCTTTTTGCAATAAAGATGTAAAACAACTGCAGATGGCCAAATAAACCCACACTGAAAATTCTTGACTGACGTTTGCTCTTATTTTTATAAATCTCTCTTTTAATAACTATCTTGTAACCATGAATGCCGGTATATAGTTCATCATAATTCAAATGTACAAACGTTATCGACAATTCAACTAGCTTTCTTGTGACCATGAATATACAGTTCCTCATAATTACAAGCATTATCGACAATTCAACATATTTATAACACTTTCCGACATTTTATAGTGTATCAACATAATAATTACATATGTTACTTCGTGTAATGTTGCTTAGTTTTACGTGTTGATGTAATAATTTCCATATGGCTTTTCCTCCTCTTCAAACGCGATGCTAAATAAAATATAGGGTGCGTTATTTCAATTTTTTCGGCGATGTTGTGGCCATCTGCGGCCGAAGCAATGGTCATATGTCCAAGAAGCGTTCGAAGAGTCGTGACATTTTGTAGACACATGGCCTTTGCCTTGAGAAGATTAATCATGGCGAGGAAAATTTATTTTTTTCAAATGACAGTGATTCGCTGAACTAGATATTCATAATGCTAGCTCACTGAAACAACAGTCTGCGAGAAGGCATGTCCTTGCACTTGGACACATTATCTGGACTCCGAGTCAACACGCTTTTGTGCTAATTTTTCTTCACGTCGAGTACTTAGTGGAGAGGTAGCAAATGCATTTTTTAATGCTTTGTTTGACCCGACCGAGAATCTAACCCAACGTACTTCTGAACTCGAGGCAAGCACGCGATCTGGTAAAATATATATAAAAATCTCTCTACATAGCAAATAGTTCATGGCACTGAGGGTCATATGGCAGTATATGGACCGGTCCGTCACCAAAAATATATTATATGGACCGAAGCCTCTGAGGTCCATATTATATTTGTTTTGGTGACGGATCGGTCCATATACTGCCATATGACCCGAAGTGACATGAACTATTTGCTATATTATACTTTTTATCTAAAATAATGCAGGTACCTGGCCGGTTCATATACTACCGGTCCATATATGAAAATAGTGACCGGCTGCACTAACAAAGACAAATAGGGAAAATAAAAACGTAAAGTGTAATATAAGCAAATATTGAGACCACATCATTAGATTTTGTATACATCGATTGATTGGTGTTTAACGCCAACATTAGCAATATTTCAGCTATATTGTGGCGTGAACAAATTTCATTTGTATTTGTACGTTGTAATCTGAATGGACTTCATAAGGAGAAACTGTTATCTGAAATCACAATATATACATGGGAAAAAGTTGAGTGGTCAAATATTGATTATTTAAAAATACTTAGTATACAATTTCACAGGATACAAATGATACCTTATCAAAAATTAATAAAAATATTTCTGTTTATGTTAGAAATTGCCACTGAAATTGATTATCGCAATATGATTGAGATAATTATGTAGATAGCAATGTCCATCTGCCATCTACCTTAACGGGGGACCAATTAAGGGATTGTCCATTTCTGTATTGTACATTTCAGGTGTCATTTTTTCTGACTCAAAAAAAAAAGATAATACCAAACTTAATTTCACTTACATAGACCATGATTATCTACAGGACATCGCAGATAATTACATCGATTTAAAAAAGAACTGAGAGACTGTACCTCTGGTGAAAATATAAATGATATTACAGAATTGTGTCACATGCCAACATTACCTATTTAATGACAGTTTGGTAATATTTTCAGATTTAAAAAATTATTTTTAAATCGCCCTTGTACCTATACGATTTTCTGCTTATCATGCTGATTTCATCACTGAATATACACATTTTTTAAATCGTTGTCTGACAGTTGCGGAAATCACTTATATTCCCATTTACCAGAAAAAGTCATTTTATTTGCATAAATATGTATTTGTGACTAAGATATAATATGTTTGATGATTTATGAGAAAAATGGCCTTAACGTATATAAATTTATATTATTTACAGGTTATTTGTACTTTTTTCTAAATAGCAGCAATTGTTCAACCAGTCTGGTAGGTTAAAACAATAATACCTAGCTCTACTAATACATGTTGAGTTCGATCAGATAAAGGCGTGTTAGATTTGTGTGATTTTCGTACAATATGCAGAATTATTTAAACCTTTCTTTTGTTTAATTTTTTCATAACTATTTGCATTGATAAATGCTTAACAAGGCGAGAAATATTTAGATAGAAATCAAATTCAAATATTTGAAAGTGATTTAAATTTCGAGTTGAACAAAGCCATTTTCAGTATATTTCGACAATATCTAAGATATATCGGAAAGTACACTGTAAACAAGACCCATTTAAAGTAAGATGTATACTTGAAGTTTTTATGAAAGGAGTAAAACTGTATACAAACATTCAATACTTTTAAAATAACACTTCTTGTAAAGTATTAAAAGATTCCTGTTTAACAGTTTACTTATGTTTTAGGTCAAAGCAACACGATTTAAAAGTTTGCACACAAATGTCTCTGTCAAAAATAGTTTAGTTAAATGTGTGTGTGGAGGGGTGTTAGGGTTATGATGTTTAACGCCACTTTCAACAATATTTCAGTTGTATCGTGGAGGTCAGTTTTATTGTTGGAGGAAACCGGAGTACCCGGAGAAAACCACCGACCTGTCGCAAGTGACTGACAAACTTTATCACATAATGTTGCATCGAGTACACCTCACCATGAACGGGGTTCGAACTCACAACGTTAGTGGTGATAGGCACTGATTCTGATTGGACAGGTAGTTGCAAATCCAACTACCATACGATCACGACCAAGACAGTCCCCTTACCGCAAGTAGCTGGTAAACTTAAAAACTGATAAAACTATGAAGGAAGGGACGAGGACGTGCATATTATACATTTATTGCATGTTGGTGAGGGAAATATGAAAATTTATTCACCCAAGAGTATCATATTGCCCTCAGGGAATATGATACTCGTGGGTGAATAAATTTTCATATTTCCTGAACCCGCATGCTATAAATGTTGTATTATACCGAATGAAACCAAGAAAACGCATGCATGTAAAATACTGCTGGCAAACATATTTCAATTCCATTGGAATGTTGTCTCAGACATTTAAAAACCACATCCACAACAACATTGTAACGGTCGCTTACAAGTGATGCATTCCGAGTGTCTCTGACGTTTTCCTGTCAAAGAACGATAACTCTGGCGGGAAAGCCCGCGAGGCTTCCGAGATGGTGGAATATGATATTTATTTCATGGAATATGATTTTTGTCCTGTGTGATCACGTGTTCTGATTGTTACCCATTGTCCAATCAAATTAATCTACTTATGGTAATTAATATATGAGGTATAATAATGTCATTTATGCTACAATCAGTGCAGTTACTGCTTATATAAAGGTGTAAATAAAATCTTTGTTCATAAAGTATACTGGTGCCTGCGTCTTTTGTAGAGCGAGGCGTAATATACACTAGTCGAGCACGGACCGCGTTGTGGACTCCCCATGGCAAATTTAACCAAAATGTCCAATGTTTTTTATACAGATATATCATGCTTGGGAGGAGTATTTGCGAAAAATACCAGTCGAGACGGAAAATTTCCCGAGCCGAATGGCGATGGAAATTTAGTCTCAAGACTGGTATTTTTCGCAAATACCCCTCCCAAACATGATATATCTGTTTAATTACACCGAATATTATTTAGAACACTGGCTAAATAAATAATACCTTTTGTTTGTCGTTTTCAGGACCTAACATGATGTATCTGTTTAATTCTACCGAATGATGTTACATAAAACGCACAACTGATAACGTTTAACAAATTTTGTTACAAGCGTCCCGGTGAAGGGTAAAAACGGCAAATACGATTTTGCAATAAAACGCACAACTGATAACGTTTTAGAAATTTTGTTACAAGCGTCTCGGTGAAGGGTAATTATTAGGTGTATTACCACTAAACATGAGTACCAGTCGAAAAGAACGTATTGGAAAGTAGTACGTAAACAGGAAATGGATTCCTACATTGTTGGATAAAAAATAAACCCTATTAGATACTGCAAAATACTGAATGTCAGCAGAAACCTACATATTTTAGGATAATTTTAAGCCCATATTTGATGTCCTTGTGGTTTTAAATAAAAAAATGATTGCATTGGAAAGAAACCACCTGAATTTGTGTTAAATCGAAAGTGAAAGTAGGATTTTTGACGGTAGACATCTTCAAACTGTCTGTTTTTTCTTATATGCCATTAAATGTATGTTGATTTTCGGAGTTAAGCTGCCTATTAGGTACCCCTTCCATGAGATATGAGTGTCACTTAGATTAAACTTAAGATGAATCCTGTATGAAAGCTCAATTTTTTTTTATTTAACATAGAAGGCTATGGAGAATTCTTTAGTGGTATTACACCTATTAGGCAAATACCCCGGCAATGGCGGAAAAGCTGAAAAAACTAAGAATTGGTAAAAAAAAAAATATCCCTTTCATCAACCAATCAGAAGACAGCATTCTGATATAAGGTGTAATTATGGTGTAAATTTAACAGTTATTTGTATAAATAGCGGTGCAGTATAATCACAGCATGCGTACATGGTTTGGAAATATAAAATATATTTGTACTCGGCTCGAAACAGGAATGAATAGGGCGTACGATAAAAATAAAATCGAGAAAATGTTGCTTCACGTATACAGAAAATATTTAGAAATTTTGAAAATTTAGTGATGAAACCAGCATGAAACGCAAACAATGGTATAGGTACAAGACAAGGTCGATTAAAAAAATTATATATATTCCTTGGTAAAATATTAAAGTAAACAATACTAAAATCACAGAAACTATACTTTTAAATTTCGAATGAACTTTACTGCTTACTCTGTTTAATTAATCATTATTTCACAAGCACCGTGATGACCTATTGGTTATAGTATACATGTATATCGTTATAGTACATATATGTATATGTATTCTATTGACAGGGAGCTCGAGTGATTGTTTGATGACATGTGGGGTTGAGGTGAACTTTATTTTAACTATATTCATGAAGAGAAATAATTTACAAGCGCTAAATCATGTAGCCAAAATGTGGCGCCGGGATTGGGTACTGATTGCAAAAGTCAAAAAGTGGATATGATGGATTATAAAGGCAAGGAATTGTGCCCCTCCCCCCACCCCAACGACCACACCTAACACACTTATTAGGAGCTGCTGCAAATTATATATATCTTACTTCAAGGGGTTTGAAATTCTCCAAACATTTATATCCCTCTCCGAGGCAGGTATATTGCATCTTTGGTTCGACTTAGCAGATAACCCTTTCGCAGACCAAGACTGTATTTAAACCAGGAGAAACTATGTCCCAGTTTTAACACGATCGAAGTGTGATTTAGATGTTTCGTTTAAATATGTTTAATCTACAAGGAAACGTTTAAATAGTTTATTTTGTATCGTACATACATGTTACAGAAGAATTGTGTTTTGTTGAAAAACAAGAAAAATAATCTTTATTTGAATAAAACCTCTACTCTAAGCAATAAAATGAATTTGTTTCCTGTTAAATTAAAAAGAAGAGTTAAATTAATTAAAAATAATAAAAAACATATTCTTCAAGATGAAAGTTAACAGATTAATATGTTGCATACGTCACTCAGCAGAAGTATTATTTTGTAAATATAAGATTATAAAAAAAGCCAGTATTATTAATGTGTATAGTGGAACAAATGGCTGGATATACTGTAATGTTTTCCAAATAACAGACACCCCTCCCATATATATTAAAAAAGAATCGCATGAAATCCAGAGAATATACTGAAACCGATTAAGTTTACGAGAATGACAACACCGAAGATTTTAGAGTAGGCACCAGTTGGTATATATTGTCAAAACAATAAAGTTAGTGTGAATTATCTTGGCTTCTGTTCTCCCCAGTTTACAGCATATGAATTTAGATGAGAATTAAATTTCATTTCGCAGATTAAACTATTTGTGATAGTCATTTAAAAGCGGTACAGATACGTTACATGTGTATCAAACATCAAACTGCGTCTGTGCCAAGATATAACGTCACGGCATATTAAATGGCGGACAAGTAAATTTCAGCACGTGGAGAGTTAGTATTGGTATTTAGTTTGATAAACTTGTAAAATATCTTGTAACAACAAATTATGTAATAGCTTATCATAATACGGTATTATTATTGAAGAATCACCTGGGTGCTCTTAAAACGACTTTTGTTATAAATATTGTAAAAACAAAATATGAAAGTGTGTTTCCAGCCTTGACTTTATATCCTAAATCTTTCTGTAATTTATTTCATTTTGAAACAAGAGGATTCAACAACACTTGTTCAAATAGTTTATTTACAAAAAATATATCAATGCTTTATGTTTCATACGTAATAGAAATGACGAAAATTGGCAGAATATCTGTTTTTGTGTGTACAGAATATCGTTTTACTTATAACAATTTAAGTGTATTGCTTTATAGGCGATTTTTTTTCACGGATTCATTGAATTACAAAAGTACGAGGCTTTGCCAGTGAAAGAAACACACTTTAATTGAGAAATAGTAATATAAGCATTATATTGTGTTGGCATGTATATGATATAATGTGAAGTGTACAAAGGTTATACCACATCAAGATCATGCACATATTTATAAACATCCCGCCCCTGTAGGAATTGTTAGAAAGTACAAGTCTTTTATTTATTCAGAGTGTAATACTAGCATTTCTAATCTCAATCTGAAAAGAGATTACCGTGGCCGCGATCTTATGGTAGAAATAAGCATCTACCAAGAAAATCGGGACCGCCAGTCGTGGCCGCGACCATTTGGTAGTTGGATTTACAACTACCTGTGCAACCAGAGCCTATCACCACTAAAGTTGTGAGTCGAATCCCGCTCATTGCGATGTGCACTCGATACAACATTATGTGATAAAGTTTGTCAGTGACTTGCAGCAGGTCGGTGGTTTTCTTTGTGCACTCAGTCTGATTTCTTCAACCAATAAAACTGACCGCCACGATATAACTGAAATATTGTTGAAAGTGGCGCTAAACATCATAACCCTAGCCCTAACCCAAGATAATCACTGCCAATAATCAATAGGGGTCTGGATCGTCATATGGTTAAGATCGTAAACCTATGACCAAAGACATAACACCACTGAAGCCAGCTGGACCTAGAGTGCTAAATGTTTTCATATCCCTATCGGGGTCGGGAGTTGTATCGGTCAGTTCGTTACAGATGTCTTAGCTTGGTGGTCACGATATATATTTAATAGAAACATTGGCGACCTAACCCCATAAACCAAACCAAAGAAATCATTCAATTCCCATCATGGCGAGACGTACTCTAAATAACCTTATATGATCAAGTTTGTCAAATGATTTTCGACAATCGGCGGTTTTCTTCAGGTACTACGGCTTCTTCCGTTAATAAAAAATAGACCCAAGCAAGTCAACAGAAATATTGTTGAAAGTGGCGTTTAATACCATAACCCCCAATATATTATAGTAGCCCTCAATATGTATCCTGTACTATCTGTCCTTCGATTTACGGCTTCTAATTATCACTTTGGTATCTTGAAATTTTTCTGTTTTTCCTCCCTACATTCGTACAATCAAACAATTAATTGTCATAATTTGTATTCATAGCTTAGGGAAACTTGCATTTTAAACAAACCTCAATAAGAAGTGGATTGTGTTGACTTCAACATGATTGACATATATTCCTGTATGCTCTACAAACGTTCCTATGATGTTGACCTTTGCACGTCTACGTCATAGTTTATTTTGTAAATTTGAACATCAATATTTGTTTGACCTAACAAATCGATGTTAAAATACTTCAAATTGTTTAAATTTCCGAGGGGACTCAAAATGGGATGTAAAGTTTAAAAATCAAATAAAAGCAAATCCCCGCTGAGAATTAGACTATCAACAAACGTGATATCATTGTAAAGGTGATTTTTTTGCTCAATCAAAGATGGATGAACTTATGTCGATCTAAACCTTCAAAACATATGCACTTCTTATCTTTTAACCATGTATATACAGTATGAAATCAAAAGAAACATTTGATTATATAAAGACAAGAACATTTAAGACTTATTTAACAGAGAACTTGTGTTTGTTTAATCTTTGAGTTAAGTGAATAGACTGGATTTACTACCTCGTCGGTCCTGTATAATGTAAAATGCATCGTTTAAATATCAAAAATCAAATAAATATCGGGTTATTTAGTGTACACATCTGGAG
This sequence comes from Bathymodiolus brooksi, assembly GCA_963680875.1. Lineage (NCBI taxonomy): Eukaryota > Metazoa > Mollusca > Bivalvia > Mytilida > Modiolidae > Bathymodiolus > Bathymodiolus brooksi. The sequence continues at coordinate 19,865,180 of OY804585.1, forward strand.
AATTCTAAAGTCCGTTACAACTAGCAAAGAACCCAGTTGCTTGATTGCACCCGAATCAGATGATATTTTGTGCATTAGTGGTTTTGTTTTCTTGGTCCTGTTTAGAGTTCAAGGGTCATTAAATCTAATAACGTCGACTTATTTATACATAGGGTTTTCTTAAATTAATTAAATTGATACGAATTTGAAAAGATGAGCTCTGTAAATCACAGTTAATAGGTCTGTGTATTATACAAGATAAAATAAAATATCAAAGTTCAGTGGTAAAAATAATCTCATGACGATCTACCACGGATGTTTTAACAAAATACACACAATCACTGAAGTACTTAAACTCCAAGAACAACTATAAATGATGAGGGATATCACCAAGCTTATTAAATAGTATATACATCGAGGACAACACGTCATGGAAATTGTTCCAGGAATACTCTTGGGAAAAACAACAATAGATAAGAAGATCCCAAAGGGGTAATCAGAATCCGTAAATCGAAGGACAGACAACACAATGGCCAAAAGAAAAAAGGACAAAAGGACAAACAACGATCTTCTATAAAACATTATTAAAAAACTAAAGATCGAGTAACACGAATCCAACTAAAAACTAGAGATGAACTCATGTGTTCCGGAATGGTAAGCAGTTCCTGCTCCACTAGTGGCACCCGTCGTTAGTTACAAATCCGGTGATAACATATATCAACTCCAAAAAGAATTCACCGTCTTGGAGTTGTAATGGTTTACTCTCTCGCAACAAAAAGTAGAAGTAGTTCCTTATATTTTTATTTAAATTTAAACTGACGTTTGGTCAAATTTTGTCGGTCTTCCTTCCTTTGAACGAAAATATGTAACAGGCCCCTCTTTTCGGGAGGTCCAGATCCGCATCTTTAAAAGGTATACACCCCTTTGGAATGAAAACATGTAACAGGCTCCTCTTTTCGGAGGGTCTGGGTCCACATTTAAAAAGGGGATATACCTCATTTTGGCAGGGATTTTGACTCAACGTTTATGTATACTAAATGGTTTTCTGACAAATTGCAATTGTAATACATCACTTTAGTGTTAAATATATGGGAACACAAGAAACAAATATTTGATATAACTACATAATTATGTACCTGGGACTGGATGAATTATGATTATTATAAAGATACACTTGTGTGTTCATATCCTTTATGTAATAAATTATGAAATAAGATGTCAACTTGTCTCATGTTATCGTTGTCATTGGTTTGTCATGAGGAAATATCAAGATAAGACTGTAGAAATTCCCCCCGAAACAAGAACGAGACAGGAAATATGAACATGACTTGTTACATCATAAACTTCTTCTAAAATAAATAATCAACTACATTGTATAATATTATTTGCGACTTTTTTTAGAATACTTATTTTTTCGTGGAAAACTTATTCGGATTTTTGATGAGGTCCGTGTTGTTCGTCATTTTAGTTTTACATGTTGTGTTTTTTTGTTGTTGCTTTGTTTGTCTTCATCCTGTTTCTTGTGTTCCCAATGTTATCTGTGTCTCTGATTGTCCATTCTAGAATGCCCTTTCGGGTTTCCATAACGTTTAATTACAGAAACTGACAATCTGAAATTATTTCGTTTAACAGTAGACAAATGATGTTTTAAATTATACATACTCTCTTTATACCACATATATTTGTCATTTTTACTTGATATTTCAATTAGAAGACATTATGACGACATAATTTCCTATAAGATTGACAAATCATACCTCTTAATAAGGCCACACGACACCTCCTGTAGTAACGTTACCGCGCCAAGTGACAGGTTGTGGTTGTTAATTAGCAGACGACACCGTTTCCCGTCAAAATTTCTTAATTAGCAAACAATTATGGCAAACTACACATCGATTTAATAATAATTGCTCATTAAATTGTATTTACATGAGCTGACATTATCATATGTTTCAATTATTACAATAAATGGATGGATGGCATGTTACAGTGTATATTGTTAAAATAACAGGCATGTTGACAACATCGTAAAAGTATAGGTTAAATTCCAAGGCGAAAAAGTAAACACTATAATTTTGAGAGGTAGTGGGTTTTGGGTTCTTATTAATAGGCTTAACACCTCCAATTTCTTTTTATTGCCGTTCCTAATCCAGGTCCTGGAATTCTAACGTCTTATGTCGTAGTCTGTTGGTGTTCAATAGGTTGAGGTGAAAGATGGTTATTCATTTGGTTGATATTGATGGTATTGCCCACCATCACTGTTTCATAGCTTAGTTTTGTCAGTTTTCAATACACCATTCAATATATATTGATTCTACCAAGGAATCGCACCCCCAAAAAATAATGCGCGATTGTAATTCTCAAGATTGATTGATTGTTGCTTAAAATCAAGCGAGGAGTACAAAACATGATGGTTAACGTTTTCTCTTCGAGTTCTCAGAGTTCGCGTTTTCGGTCTGGTCAAGATAAAGAATTAAACATGGAATTTTCTGCTTTGAATTATCAAGTAACCACGCAACATTACGGGATAAGAGCAGCGAATGTTTGTCTAAGAGTCAGGAGAATGTATCAGGGTGGAGCGACGTGTCTTCTTCTTTTTCCAGATGTGAGTTAGCCCTTTAAAAATCTGATATAAAGCAAATACATGTAACATCATCCTCTTACTAAAGGTAGATTGTGTTCGTTGAAATATTAATAACTTTGCTAACAATAAACAACAAACACTCACTCATTAGTGTCATATAGAATAATTGTATTTTTAAATTTGAACATTAACCTTCAAATGATATTTTCGAAGTTTTTGGTAAAAGTACAAAGCATAGATATATGTCTATCGGTACACTATGTGATATTCAACATATAACATATTGTTATGAATATTGATACATTATCTCGTTTCGTTATGATTACATACATGTACGGGCGAGGCTTTGGGAAACAATTATTTCTAATTGACATTTTATCACTGTTATGAGGTAACAACGCTCATTCATAAAAACAGGTGACAATTTATTTTAAGCATGTCAATGTTAATTCAAGGTTTGATATGAAGGGGGAAATAAGTACATTATTGTTTTAACGGCGACATTTTTGTTTGCTGATTTCAAACGTGTGTCTATATAGAATCATATTTATTTTTTAAATTATGAAAACTATGAAATAAAAGTGGAAATACCATCTAAGCTTCATAATCGCAAAGAATACCGAGGGGACAATCAGAAATGGACAACATAGGGCTAGGGTACACAAGAGGAAGAAAAACAAAGCAAAAACACAACACAACAGGTGTTGCGCAAACAAACATAAATAACGTAAATAAGACATGAGCCCTACTAAAAAACCGAATGTCGTTTCTATGCGCAAATCGTAACGAACATCACTACACGGAACTCAGACCGTAGATACACACAAAAACTAAAAACATCAGCAACACGGACCACACCAAAAATCCAGGGGTGAACTCAGGTACTCACGAAGAGTAAGTAGTTCCTGCTTCTTATAACACACCCACGGTGTTACTCATATATACAATCCGGTAAAAGTCTAGGCAGTGATAGAGGAAAGAAAACATCTACGTGAAAAAGTAAAGAAACAGATGGGTTTGGGAGTTGGGACTCACCACGACAGATGTTATCAATGGAAGGCACTAAACCTCCAGTAGCAACTATGTGTTCTCTTTACGTTGGTATCGTAACTAACCGTGAGCTTTTTTTATGGTGACGTCTCAACTAACTACATAGTGGCATCTTGCGAGGATCTGTTTCATGGGTTTGGGAGTTGTTGGCACCTCTCAAGACAGATGCCATTAATGGAAAATAAACATTCAGGAGCAACTATGTGTTCTCTGTAGGTTAGTGTATCAGTTAATTAGTGATAACAGGTTAGTACCCAGTGACAACAGGTTAGTACCCAGTGGCAACAGGTTAGTACCCAGTGGCAACAGGTTAATACCCTTTTCAACAAATAGGTTTGGGTGTCGAAACTCCCAACGACAGAAGCCATTAACTGAAGATACTAAACATTGAGGAGCAACTGGGTGTATTTTGTGTTTTTTTTATCCCAACTTAATAGTGGCAGCTTTTGAATATCTGTTTCCATAAAAAAAAAGGCTTGAGAGTTTGTACTCTGCACGACAGATGCCATTTATCGGAGATACTAATTCTTCTGGATCAACTGGGTGGGTTTTTTTTATTTCTAGGTGTCCGTTCTTTTATTCTTCTGTTTTATCTTTGGGGTTGTACTGTTCATTTTGTTTCCAAATAGTCCATTTACTTGACAATTTCTTCTGATTAGGGTACACTGAATTTGCATTCATATTACAAAAGTAAAATTAAAGAAAAATCGACATAAAAATAAAAATTAAAAAATGAACATTCATCAAAATGTTCAACTGGAATATCAAGTTTAAACCAGCCACCTTTTATTGAAGTGCTTGTACCAAGCACGGAAAGTGAGCAGTCATATATATATATATATATATATATGTGTTAGAGGTATCGATTTTGCCATCGATTCTACGATTTTTTCGATTGATTTTTGGACCTATTTCTTTGTTTTTTATTTTATCATTAAGTCTAATTTTATTTATATTTGTACCTTATTAGATATTTTATTTATTGCCCGCTAAATGTATATATATATATTTTTTTTAAATCATTTCTCTTTCTTTGTCAGTTTGTCAATCGACTACTGTTTATGTTGCGTATAAGATTTTTCTCGACAATTATACTATCGTAAAACAGAAATTTAGATTAAATATGATTTATAAAGTATCATTAATTAAAAAAACGTCCGAGGGTGTCTGACATATTGTTTTGTCCTGAGTGTAATATACGACGAATACGAACTCTGTCAATGAAACTTAATCCTTGGAGTAAGAAATAAAACAAAATGTAACATTTTCATGTTGACGTTTATTCGGGTCAAACTTGGCCAGAGAGAAGCATTTACATTCGTGATTTACGATAAAAGTATACTATTTGTATTACTAATGCAAAAGTTCATTACATACAGAGTTTCGGTGTAAAATTATCCGCTAATATTTTGAAAGATTGGTTGGTTTGGTTTATGGTGTTTAACGCCACTTGGTTTATATCGTATTCAGTCCCATATTAAACTATTTACATCATGCATATGATTCGTAGGGTTAAGGTTGTGGTGCTTACCGCCACTTTCAACAATATTTCAGTTATATCAGGGCGGTCAATTTAGTTGGTAGAGGAAACCGGAGTACCCGGAGAAAACCACCGACCTCATGTGTTGCTTGTATGCTGATCACATGATGTAAAACAACAATCCATCAATAAAACAGTAGATCTAGATTTGTTAAGCGATTCGATTCGTAATCTTCGTAGTTGTAGCAAACTCAATTTTAAAGTATTTTACATACATAATTGTAAAATTTCCTCCACTTTCTTCCAAAATCGATCATAAATACAGTCCATTATTTGGTGTGTTCAAGGTTATAGCTAATATTGAAGCCATGACCTTACAAAAAGTAACTATTTCGATTTGTTTCCATATGGAAAATGATTTTAATGGCGGATGTATAGTAATGGATCAACACAGCAGAAATTTAAAATCCGGATTAGCGTTATAACTATGTATAATTATAATTTTCAAATTGAATTTGTCAGGAAGAGGGGCGTAAAATCGAAGTTTAAATCGAGTGTATGATGTATCGTGGGAGGACTGGTGTGTACTTAGTGTTCATATTTGTTGAAATAATGGATGCATAGTCAATTCAAAATCTATTCAATGTCTTTTATCATTTTATTATTACTCAAATTCCTGTCATGAAGCAAAACAATTTCGATCAAATTTGCTATAAAATTACCTTTGAATGCTCCTTTAAACTCACAATATGGGAAGTAAAATAGTTCTAATTAGTTTGGACTGTGAAGTGTGTTTGGCTATATTCAAAGTTGCTTTGTTTGGTATTAAAAATTTTAAAATTTACGATGCATCCATATTTATGAAGCAATTTAATATGACACGTTACTGGAAAATTTCAAAACAATATCACTGTGATGTGTACTTGATACAGATAAACATACTAGGGTGTGTCTATAAAGAATGACTGAAGGTTATATGTTCTCAGATGACAGTACAGGTTGACACTGCCATTTTATCGTTACAAAAGTACTATAGTACCGATATACTCGTTAGTAACACGACGCTCTTGATATAGATAGATATTTAACAGGAACATGATGGCGATTTTGATAATTGGTTTCATTATAGAGATGTCAGTTTCAAGAGTATTACACATTCTACTATACTTTAATCGTTAGTTTGTCAGTGACTTGCGACAGGTCGGTGGTTTTCTCCGGGTACTCTGGTTTCATCCACCAATAAAACTGACCGTCACGATATAGCTGAAATATTGTTGAAAGTGGTGTTAAACACCATAAACCAATCATTTTATCGTTAGTAACCTATAAATGTATGTATAACCATATAGTGAAATGTAGAATAGCAATAGAAGCTCTGTTCCTTTACTTTAATTGGTGTCTAAGTATAAAGGTGGATAGTCTCTCATGTTCCTTTACTTTAATTGGTGTCTAAGTATAAAGGTGGATAGTCTCTCATGTTCCTTTACTCTAATTGGTGTCTACGTATAAAGGTGGATAGTCTCTCATGTTCCTTTACTTTAATTGATGTCTACGTATAAAGGTGGATAGTCTCTCATGTTCCTTTACTTTAATTGGTGTCTAAGTATAAAGGTGGATAGTCTCTCGTGTTCCTTTACTTTAATGTGTGTCTAAGTATAAAGGTGGATAGTCTCTCATGTTCCTTTACTTTAATTTGTGTCTAAGTATAAAGGTGGATAGTCTCTCATGTTCCTTTACTTTAATTGGTGTCTAGGTATAAAGGTGGATAGTCTCTCATGTTCCTTTACTTTAATGTGTGTCTAAGTATAAAGGTGGATAGTCTCTCATGTTCCTTTACTTTAATTGGTGTCTAGGTATAAAGGTGGATAGTCTCTCATGTTCCTTTACTTTAATGTGTGTCTAAGTATAAAGGTGGATAGTCTCTCATGTTCCTTTACTTTAATTGGTGTCTAAGTATAAAGGTGGATAGTCTCTCATGTTCCTTTACTTTAATTTGTGTCTAAGTATAAAGGTGGATAGTCTCTCATGTTCCTTTACTTTAATTGGTGTCTAAGTATAAAGGTGGATAGTCTCTCATGTTCCTTTACTTTAATTGGTGTCTAAGTATAAAGGTGGATAGTCTCTCATGTTCCTTTACTCTAATTGGTGTCTACGTATAAAGGTGGATAGTCTCTCATGTTCCTTTACTTTAATTGATGTCTACGTATAAAGGTGGATAGTCTCTCATGTTCCTTTACTTTAATTGGTGTCTAAGTATAAAGGTGGATAGTCTCTCGTGTTCCTTTACTTTAATGTGTGTCTAAGTATAAAGGTGGATAGTCTCTCATGTTCCTTTACTTTAATTTGTGTCTAAGTATAAAGGTGGATAGTCTCTCATGTTCCTTTACTTTAATGTGTGTCTAGGTATAAAGGTGGATAGTCTCTCATGTTCCTTTACTTTAATGTGTGTCTAAGTATAAAGGTGGATAGTCTCTCATGTTCCTTTACTTTAATTGGTGTCTAGGTATAAAGGTGGATAGTCTCTCATGTTCCTTTACTTTAATGTGTGTCTAAGTATAAAGGTGGATAGTCTCTCATGTTCCTTTACTTTAATTGGTGTCTAAGTATAAAGGTGGATAGTCTCTCATGTTCCTTTACTTTAATTTGTGTCTAAGTATAAAGGTGGATAGTCTCTCATGTTCCTTTACTTTAATTGGTGTCTAAGTATAAAGGTGGATAGTCTCTCATGTTCCTTTACTTTAATTGGTGTCTAAGTATAAAGGTGGATAGTCTCTCATGTTCCTTTACTTTAATTGGTGTCTAAGTATAAAGGTGGATAGTCTCTCATGTTCCTTTACTTTAATTGGTGTCTAGGTATAAAGGTGGATAGTCTCTCATGTTCCTTTACTTTAATGTGTGTCTAAGTATAAAGGTGGATAGTCTCTCATGTTCCTTTACTTTAATTTGTGTCTAAGTATAAAGGTGGATAGTCTCTCATGTTCCTTTACTTTAATTTGTGTCTAAGTATAAAGGTGGATAGTCTCTCATGTTCCTTTACTTTAATTGGTGTCTAAGTATAAAGGTGGATAGTCTCTCATGTTCCTTTACTTTAATTTGTGTCTAAGTATAAAGGTGGATAGTCTCTCATGTTCCTTTACTTTAATTGGTGTCTAAGTATAAAGGTGGATAGTCTCTCATGTTCCTTTACTTTAATTGGTGTCTAAGTATAAAGGTGGATAGTCTCTCATGTTCCTTTACTTTAATTGGTGTCTAAGTATAAAGGTGGATAGTCTCTCATGTTCCTTTACTTTAATTGATGTCTACGTATAAAGGTGGATAGTCTCTCATGTTCCTTTACTTTAATTGGTGTCTAAGTATAAAGGTGGATAGTCTCTCGTGTTCCTTTACTTTAATGTGTGTCTAAGTATAAAGGTGGATAGTCTCTCATGTTCCTTTACTTTAATTTGTGTCTAAGTATAAAGGTGGATAGTCTCTCATGTTCCTTTACTTTAATTGGTGTCTAGGTATAAAGGTGGATAGTCTCTCATGTTCCTTTACTTTAATGTGTGTCTAAGTATAAAGGTGGATAGTCTCTCATGTTCCTTTACTTTAATTGGTGTCTAGGTATAAAGGTGGATAGTCTCTCATGTTCCTTTACTTTAATGTGTGTCTAAGTATAAAGGTGGATAGTCTCTCATGTTCCTTTACTTTAATTGGTGTCTAAGTATAAAGGTGGATAGTCTCTCATGTTCCTTTACTTTAATTTGTGTCTAAGTATAAAGGTGGATAGTCTCTCATGTTCCTTTACTTTAATTGGTGTCTAAGTATAAAGGTGGATAGTCTCTCATGTTCCTTTACTTTAATTGGTGTCTAAGTATAAAGGTGGATAGTCTCTCATGTTCCTTTACTCTAATTGGTGTCTACGTATAAAGGTGGATAGTCTCTCATGTTCCTTTACTTTAATTGATGTCTACGTATAAAGGTGGATAGTCTCTCATGTTCCTTTACTTTAATTGGTGTCTAAGTATAAAGGTGGATAGTCTCTCGTGTTCCTTTACTTTAATGTGTGTCTAAGTATAAAGGTGGATAGTCTCTCATGTTCCTTTACTTTAATTTGTGTCTAAGTATAAAGGTGGATAGTCTCTCATGTTCCTTTACTTTAATTGGTGTCTAGGTATAAAGGTGGATAGTCTCTCATGTTCCTTTACTTTAATGTGTGTCTAAGTATAAAGGTGGATAGTCTCTCATGTTCCTTTACTTTAATTGGTGTCTAGGTATAAAGGTGGATAGTCTCTCATGTTCCTTTACTTTAATGTGTGTCTAAGTATAAAGGTGGATAGTCTCTCATGTTCCTTTACTTTAATTGGTGTCTAAGTATAAAGGTGGATAGTCTCTCATGTTCCTTTACTTTAATTTGTGTCTAAGTATAAAGGTGGATAGTCTCTCATGTTCCTTTACTTTAATTGGTGTCTAAGTATAAAGGTGGATAGTCTCTCATGTTCCTTTACTTTAATTGGTGTCTAAGTATAAAGGTGGATAGTCTCTCATGTTCCTTTACTTTAATTGGTGTCTAAGTATAAAGGTGGATAGTCTCTCATGTTCCTTTACTTTAATTGGTTTCTAGGTATAAAGGTGGATAGTCTCTCATGTTCCTTTACTTTAATGTGTGTCTAAGTATAAAGGTGGATAGTCTCTCATGTTCCTTTACTTTAATTTGTGTCTAAGTATAAAGGTGGATAGTCTCTCATGTTCCTTTACTTTAATTTGTGTCTAAGTATAAAGGTGGATAGTCTCTCATGTTCCTTTACTTTAATTGGTGTCTAGGTATAAAGGTGGATAGTCTCTCATGTTCCTTTACTTTAATTTGTGTCTAAGTATAAAGGTGGATAGTCTCTCATGTTCCTTTACTTTAATTGGTGTCTAAGTATAAAGGTGGATAGTCTCTCATGTTCCTTTACTTTAATTGGTGTCTAAGTATAAAGGTGGATAGTCTCTCATGTTCCTTTACTTTAATTGGTGTCTAAGTATAAAGGTGGATAGTCTCTCATGTTCCTTTACTTTAATTGGTGTCTAAGTATAAAGGTGGATAGTCTCTCATGTTCCTTTACTTTAATTGGTGTCTAGGTATAAAGGTGGATAGTCTCTCATGTTCCTTTACTTTAATGTGTGTCTAAGTATAAAGGTGGATAGTCTCTCATGTTCCTTTACTTTAATTTGTGTCTAAGTATAAAGGTGGATAGTCTCTCATGTTCCTTTACTTTAATTTGTGTCTAAGTATAAAGGTGGATAGTCTCTCATGTTCCTTTACTTTAATTGGTGTCTAAGTATAAAGGTGGATAGTCTCTCATGTTCCTTTACTTTAATTTGTGTCTAAGTATAAAGGTGGATAGTCTCTCATGTTCCTTTACTTTAATTGGTGTCTAAGTATAAAGGTGGATAGTCTCTCATGTTCCTTTACTTTAATTGGTGTCTAAGTATAAAGGTGGATAGTCTCTCATGTTCCTTTACTTTAATTGGTGTCTAAGTATAAAGGTGGATAGTCTCTCATGTTCCTTTACTTTAATTGATGTCTACGTATAAAGGTGGATAGTCTCTCATGTTCCTTTACTTTAATTGGTGTCTAAGTATAAAGGTGGATAGTCTCTCGTGTTCCTTTACTTTAATGTGTGTCTAAGTATAAAGGTGGATAGTCTCTCATGTTCCTTTACTTTAATTTGTGTCTAAGTATAAAGGTGGATAGTCTCTCATGTTCCTTTACTTTAATTGGTGTCTAGGTATAAAGGTGGATAGTCTCTCATGTTCCTTTACTTTAATGTGTGTCTAAGTATAAAGGTGGATAGTCTCTCATGTTCCTTTACTTTAATGTGTGTCTAAGTATAAAGGTGGATAGTCTCTCATGTTCCTTTACTTTAATTGGTGTCTAAGTATAAAGGTGGATAGTCTCTCATGTTCCTTTACTTTAATTTGTGTCTAAGTATAAAGGTGGATAGTCTCTCATGTTCCTTTACTTTAATTGGTGTCTAAGTATAAAGGTGGATAGTCTCTCATGTTCCTTTACTTTAATTGGTGTCTAAGTATAAAGGTGGATAGTCTCTCATGTTCCTTTACTTTAATTGGTGTCTAAGTATAAAGGTGGATAGTCTCTCATGTTCCTTTACTTTAATTGGTGTCTAGGTATAAAGGTGGATAGTCTCTCATGTTCCTTTACTTTAATGTGTGTCTAAGTATAAAGGTGGATAGTCTCTCATGTTCCTTTACTTTAATTTGTGTCTAAGTATAAAGGTGGATAGTCTCTCATGTTCCTTTACTTTAATTTGTGTCTAAGTATAAAGGTGGATAGTCTCTCATGTTCCTTTACTTTAATTGGTGTCTAAGTATAAAGGTGGATAGTCTCTCATGTTCCTTTACTTTAATTTGTGTCTAAGTATAAAGGTGGATAGTCTCTCATGTTCCTTTACTTTAATTGGTGTCTAAGTATAAAGGTGGATAGTCTCTCATGTTCCTTTACTTTAATTGGTGTCTAGGTATAAAGGTGGATAGTCTCTCATGTTCCTTTACTTTAATTGGTGTCTAAGTATAAAGGTGGATAGTCTCTCATGTTCCTTTACTTTAATTGATGTCTACGTATAAAGGTGGATAGTCTCTCATGTTCCTTTACTTTAATTGGTGTCTAAGTATAAAGGTGGATAGTCTCTCGTGTTCCTTTACTTTAATGTGTGTCTAAGTATAAAGGTGGATAGTCTCTCATGTTCCTTTACTTTAATTTGTGTCTAAGTATAAAGGTGGATAGTCTCTCATGTTCCTTTACTTTAATTGGTGTCTAGGTATAAAGGTGGATAGTCTCTCATGTTCCTTTACTTTAATGTGTGTCTAAGTATAAAGGTGGATAGTCTCTCATGTTCCTTTACTTTAATTGGTGTCTAGGTATAAAGGTGGATAGTCTCTCATGTTCCTTTACTTTAATGTGTGTCTAAGTATAAAGGTGGATAGTCTCTCATGTTCCTTTACTTTAATTGGTGTCTAAGTATAAAGGTGGATAGTCTCTCATGTTCCTTTACTTTAATTTGTGTCTAAGTATAAAGGTGGATAGTCTCTCATGTTCCTTTACTTTAATTGGTGTCTAAGTATAAAGGTGGATAGTCTCTCATGTTCCTTTACTTTAATTGGTGTCTAAGTATAAAGGTGGATAGTCTCTCATGTTCCTTTACTCTAATTGGTGTCTACGTATAAAGGTGGATAGTCTCTCATGTTCCTTTACTTTAATTGATGTCTACGTATAAAGGTGGATAGTCTCTCATGTTCCTTTACTTTAATTGGTGTCTAAGTATAAAGGTGGATAGTCTCTCGTGTTCCTTTACTTTAATGTGTGTCTAAGTATAAAGGTGGATAGTCTCTCATGTTCCTTTACTTTAATTTGTGTCTAAGTATAAAGGTGGATAGTCTCTCATGTTCCTTTACTTTAATTGGTGTCTAGGTATAAAGGTGGATAGTCTCTCATGTTCCTTTACTTTAATGTGTGTCTAAGTATAAAGGTGGATAGTCTCTCATGTTCCTTTACTTTAATTGGTGTCTAGGTATAAAGGTGGATAGTCTCTCATGTTCCTTTACTTTAATGTGTGTCTAAGTATAAAGGTGGATAGTCTCTCATGTTCCTTTACTTTAATTGGTGTCTAAGTATAAAGGTGGATAGTCTCTCATGTTCCTTTACTTTAATTGGTGTCTAAGTATAAAGGTGGATAGTCTCTCATGTTCCTTTACTTTAATTTGTGTCTAAGTATAAAGGTGGATAGTCTCTCATGTTCCTTTACTTTAATTGGTGTCTAAGTATAAAGGTGGATAGTCTCTCATGTTCCTTTACTTTAATTGGTGTCTAAGTATAAAGGTGGATAGTCTCTCATGTTCCTTTACTTTAATTGGTGTCTAAGTATAAAGGTGGATAGTCTCTCATGTTCCTTTACTTTAATTGGTTTCTAGGTATAAAGGTGGATAGTCTCTCATGTTCCTTTACTTTAATGTGTGTCTAAGTATAAAGGTGGATAGTCTCTCATGTTCCTTTACTTTAATTTGTGTCTAAGTATAAAGGTGGATAGTCTCTCATGTTCCTTTACTTTAATTTGTGTCTAAGTATAAAGGTGGATAGTCTCTCATGTTCCTTTACTTTAATTGGTGTCTAGGTATAAAGGTGGATAGTCTCTCATGTTCCTTTACTTTAATTTGTGTCTAAGTATAAAGGTGGATAGTCTCTCATGTTCCTTTACTTTAATTGGTGTCTAAGTATAAAGGTGGATAGTCTCTCATGTTCCTTTACTTTAATTGGTGTCTAAGTATAAAGGTGGATAGTCTCTCATGTTCCTTTACTTTAATTGGTGTCTAGGTATAAAGTTGGATAGTCTCTCATGTTCCTTTACTTTAATGTGTGTCTAAGTATAAAGGTGAATAGTCTCTCATGTTCCTTTACTTTAATTTGTGTCTAAGTATAAAGGTGGATAGTCTCTCATGTTCCTTTACTTTAATTTGTGTCTAAGTATAAAGGTGGATAGTCTCTCATGTTCCTTTACTTTAATTGGTGTCTAAGTATAAAGGTGGATAGTCTCTCATGTTCCTTTACTTTAATTGGTGTCTAAGTATAAAGGTGGATAGTCTCTCATGTTCCTTTACTTTAATTGGTGTCTAAGTATAAAGGTGGATAGTCTCTCATGTTCCTTTACTTTAATTGGTGTCTAAGTATAAAGGTGGATAGTCTCTCATGTTCCTTTACTTTAATTGGTGTCTAAGTATAAAGGTGGATAGTCTCTCATGTTCCTTTACTTTAATTGGTGTCTAAGTATAAAGGTGGATAGTCTCTCATGTTCCTTTACTTTAATTGGTGTCTAAGTATAAAGGTGGGTAGTCTCTCATGTTCCTTTACTTTAATTGGTGTCTAAGTATAAAGGTGGATAGTCTCTCATGTTCCTTTACTTTAATTGGTGTCTAAGTATAAAGGTGGATAGTCTCTCATGTTCCTTTACTTTAATTGGTGTCTAAGTATAAAGGTGGATAGTCTCTCATGTTCCTTTACTTTAATTGGTGTCTAAGTATAAAGGTGGATAGTCTCTCATGTTCCTTTACTTGAATTGGTGTCTAAGTATAAAGGTGGATAGTCTCTCATGTTCCTTTACTTTAATTGGTGTCTAAGTATAAAGGTGGATAGTCTCTCATGTTCCTTTACTTTAATTGGTGTCTAAGTATAAAGGTGGATAGTCTCTCATGTTCCTTTACTTTAATTGGTGTCTAAGTATAAAGGTGGATAGTCTCTCATGTTCCTTTACTTTAATTGGTGTCTAAGTATAAAGGTGGATAGTCTCTCATGTTCCTTTACTTTACATGGTGTCTAAGTATAAAGGTGGATAGTCTCTCATGTTCCTTTACTTTAATTGGTGTCTACGTATAAAGGTGGATAGTCTCTCATGTTCCTTTACTTTAATTGGTGTCTAAGTATAAAGGTGGATAGTCTCTCATGTTCCTTTACTTTAATTGGTGTCTAAGTATAAAGGTGGATAGTCTCTCATGTTCCTTTACTTTAATTGGTGTCTAAGTATAAAGGTGGATAGTCTCTCATGTTCCTTTACTTTAAATGGTGTCTAAGTATAAAGGTGGATAGTCTCTCATGTTCCTTTACTTTAAATGGTGTCTAAGTATAAAGGTGGATAGTCTCTCATGTTCCTTTACTTTAATTGGTGTCTAAGTATAAAGGTGGATAGTCTCTCATGTTCCTTTACTTTAATTGGTGTTTAAGTATAAAGGTGGATAGTCTCTCATGTTCCTTTACTTTAATTGGTGTCTAAGTATAAAGGTGGATAGTCTCTCATGTTCCTTTACTTTAATTGGTGTCTAAGTATAAAGGTGGATAGTCTCTCATGTTCCTTTACTTTAATTGGTGTCTAAGTATAAAGGTGGATAGTCTCTCATGTTCCTTTACTTTAATTGGTGTCTAAGTATAAAGGTGGATAGTCTCTCATGTTCCTTTACTTTAATTGGTGTCTAAGTATAAAGGTGGATAGTCTCTCATGTTCCTTTACTTTAATTGGTGTCTAAGTATAAAGGTGGATAGTCTCTCATGTTCCTTTACTTTAATTGGTGTCTAAGTATAAAGGTGGATAGTCTCTCATGTTCCTTTACTTTAATTGGTGTCTAAGTATAAAGGTGGATAGTCTCTCATGTTCCTTTACTTTAATTGGTGTCTAAGTATAAAGGTGGATAGTCTCTCATGTTCCTTTACTTTAATTGGTGTCTAAGTATAAAGGTGGATAGTCTCTCATGTTCCTTTACTTTAATTGGTGTCTAAGTATAAAGGTGGATAGTCTCTCATGTTCCTTTACTTTAATTGGTGTCTAAGTATAAAGGTGGATAGTCTCTCATGTTCCTTTACTTTAAATGGTGTCTAAGTATAAAGGTGGATAGTCTCTCATGTTCCTTTACTTTAAATGGTGTCTAAGTATAAAGGTGGATAGTCTCTCATGTTCCTTTACTTTAAATGGTGTCTAAGTATAAAGGTGGATAGTCTCTCATGTTCCTTTACTTTAAATGGTGTCTAAGTATAAAGGTGGATAGTCTCTCATGTTCCTTACATATATCTCCTTTCTTACTAATTAACATATAGTTGTATACGGTTGCGTAAGTAATTAACCAAGACACAAATTATCAAAATTATTATTCCCATATTTTGCTGATTACATTTTGTAGTAAGAAAAGGATATGGATGTATATGAACATGACAGACTATCAGAGCTTACAAATAAACGCACATTAAATGCATGGGTGATCGAGAGGCAATGTCAATAAACAATGTCAAAGTAAAACATTGTGGTAGCTGGTGGGATTTTCAAAGGAGTGTTTATGTAACACGACAGGAGTCACTAGTGGAGCAGGAACTGCCTACCCTTCCGGTTCTTTCAATGTGTGAGCAAGAAAACCAAAGGCCCTAAACATGATAGCCACAATCGGTTAAGGGAAGAAAACCTTAGTTTTATTCATAATTATATAGTATAGGAACTGTATATGTCAATAATATAAATAGCTAATAGACCATGTTAGTACCGAAACACTTTCTTAAAAAATTAATAAAATAAAAATATATTGACAACCCAAGCTATGAAAATGATGAGAATGCATATACACGTCACTAGGCAACGGTGATCTACAATACCGTAGCTTAGTAAACATCCAGATTACCGTAAAATCACAATACATACTTTCAATAAGAAACGACAACCGGCGTGGGTGTTTAACATGTATATTTGGCGAGCATTCGGTTTTTGATCAGAGGTTTTTGTAATTTGTTCTGTTCAACTTATTAATTTTATGGTCTCATCCTTGTCATTTCAAAGGTCGAACCTGGTAAAGTATTTTAAAATAGCATTACCTAATCCATAAAACACCTGGAGCGAATTACTACGAGGGTCAAAAAGGAATGAATCAGTAATTTTTCAGATTTCACATAGGATCTCTAGAAATTTATTATTTACTCTTTTTATATAAAAAATAATAATAATAATAAGGTACATGTATATTAATTGATGAAATCATGCAAATTGAATACTTTTGTTATTATTATTAAGATAAATACAAAATACAGAGATTGAGACAGTCATTAAAAAGGGGGTATTTTTTTCCCGTGTACTTTCTTTTGGAAAACAATGTATTTTCAAGGTATCGACGAATAATGATTAGTTATTGTGATCTTAAAATTGATAGGAAAGTTGAAAATTAAAGAAAATCGTAAATATATGTTTTACCGAAAATGACAAGACAAAAGAACATAATGAAAAACAGTCGCAACAATTCCTAAATCCAATAGATAAAGCGAATAAAGAGGCTAAATTGATATCTCTAACAAATATACATGACCGCTCACTTTCCTGCGTTGATACAGGCACTTCAATAAAAGGTGGCGTGGTTAAACTAATTGCATTGGGTAAAACATCCACTCTTAGTGAAATGAAAGACCTTTCCCTCTACAACCACTGAAATTTCAAAAATTTCATTTTAAACTGTAAAGGATCATTTTTCTTTGATCTTCTTCTGATTATACGCTGAATAAAAGGCGTGTCATTTAAGGTTCAATTTTATGCTCGATTTTTATTCAACTTTTAACAAAAACAGTGCATTTAAGCCCCAATATTGTCAATTTCAACATGGTTTCCTCATTTTTATGAATTTTCTGTCGAATATACAACTAGATAGAATTAATCTTAGTATTCATATGTATATATAAGCGTTTAGTGTAATGACAGTTTAAAGATGTTTTAAGTATACAATTGTAGAATGCATTCGATTAGAAAATCGACACGTGCAAGCAAGGCCATAGTACGTGTCTTAAAATTTCAACGTTACCTTGGTGGGAATGTAAGCTATGAATACCATAAACGATGTAATGCTGAAAATATGGAGGGGGTGGTTAGGAAAAGGATTACGCCACTTTCAACAATATTTCAGTTATATCATTAAAAATATGGAAGTCATGATCAAAATATGTATGACGAAATGAAATGAAATACTACACTGTCGGACCAGTTCTAAAATACTACACTGTCGGACCAGTTCTAAAATACTACACTGTCGGACCAGTTCTAAAATACAACACTGTCGGACCAGTTCTAAAATACTACACTGTCGGACCAGTTCTAAAATACTACACTGTCGGACCAGTTCTAAAATACTACACTGTCGGACCAGTTCTAAAATACTACACTGTCGGAACAGTTCTAAAATACTACACTGTCGGACCAGTTCTAAAATACTACACTGTCGGAACAGTTCCAAAATCTAATGGCAAAATCATAGAAAGAGGCAAAATCGATACCTCTAACACACAAATACATGTACATAATACACACATACATGTACATAATACACAAATACATGTACATAACACACAAATACATGTACATAACACACAAATACATGTACATAATACACACATACATGTACATAATACACAAATACATGTACATAATACACAAATACATGTACATAACACACAAATACATGTACATAATACACACATACATGTACATAATACACAAATACATGTACATAACACACAAATACATGTACATAATACACAAATACATGTACATAATACACAAATACATGTACATAACACACAAATACATGTACATAATACACAAATACATGTACATAATACACAAATACATGTACATAACACACAAATACATGTACATAACACACAAATACATGTACATAATACACAAATACATGTACATAATACACAAATACATGTACATAACACACAAATACATGTACATAACACACAAATACATGTACATAACACACAAATACATGTACATAATACACAAATACATGTACATAATACACAAATACATGTACATAACACACAAATACATGTACATAACACACAAATACATGTACATAACACACAAATACATGTACATAATACACAAATACATGTACATAACACACAAATACATGTACATAACACACAAATACATGTACATAATACACAAATACATGTACATAATACACAAATACATGTACATAATACACAAATACATGTACATAATACACAAATACATGTACATAATACACAAATACATGTACATAATACACAAATACATGTACATAACACACAAATACATGTACATAACACACAAATACATGTACATAACACACAAATACATGTACATAATACACAAATACATGTACATAATACACAAATACATGTACATAACACACAAATACATGTACATAACACACAAATACATGTACATAATACACAAATACATGTACATAACACACAAATACATGTACATAATACACAAATACATGTACATAACACACAAATACATGTACATAACACACAAATACATGTACATAACACACAAATACATGTACATAACACACAAATACATGTACATAACACACAAATACATGTACATAACACACAAATACATGTACATAACACACAAATACATGTACATAACACACAAATACATGTACATAACACACAAATACATGCACATAATACACAAATACATGTACATAACACACACATACATGTACATAACACACAAATGCATGTACATAACACACAAATACATGTACGTAGCACACAAATACATGTACATAACACACAAATACATGTACATAACACACAAATACATGTACGTAGCACACAAATACATGTACATAGCACACAAACACATGTACATCACACACAAATACATGTACATAACACACAAATACATGTACATAGCACACAAACACATGTACATCACACACAAATACATGTACATAACACACAAACACATTTACATAACACAAACACATGTACATAACACACAAATACATGTACATAGCACACAAATACATGTACATAGCACACAAATACATGTACATAACACACAAATACATGTACATAGCACACAAATACATGTACATAACACACAAATGCATGTACATAGCACACAAATACATGTACATAACACACAAATACATATACATAAAACACAAATACATGTACATAACACACAAATACATGTACATAACACACAAATACATGTACATAGCACACAAATATATGTACATAACACAAATACATGTACATAACACACAAATACATGTACATAACACACAAATACATGTACATAACACAAATACATGTACATAACACACAAATACATGTACATAGCACACAAATACATGTACATAACACACAAATACATATACATAAAACACAAATACATGTACATAACACACAAATACATGTACATAACACACAAATACATGTACATAGCACACAAATATATGTACATAACACAAATACATGTACATAACACACAAATACATGTACATAACACACAAATACATGTACATAACACAAATACATGTACATAACACACAAATACATGTACATAGCACACAAATACATGTACATAACACACATACATGTACATAACACACAAATACATGTACATAACACACAAATACATGATCGGTCACTTTCCTGTCTGTACAGGCACTTTAATAGAAAGTGGTGAGATTTATGATAGAAAGAAGATGAACTTAGTTATTTATCTTTGTTACTATATAATAATTATTAATACACTAATGAAGTAAGAAAGATACTCCGACACATGTTCTGTAAATATTTCCAATCTACGACAATCGTGACTTCTGCAGGACGTTTCTTTTCTTTTCTTTTTTTTTCATATATATTTTATTATATTTTACATTGTGCAGACAAAGATTCTTACACATGTAATATACATATAGTGAAACTATCTTTACTTCTGTCAGTCTTACACAACAGTCATTAGAACTGAGAAGAGTATACTACACACATATAGTGAAACTCTTTACTTCTATCAGTCTTACACAACAGTCATTAGAACTGAGAAGAGTATACTAAGTATAATACTGTACCATTATATTGTTTTATCTAATGTTTATAATGGTTCTATTATTTTCTTTCTCTCTCCTATTTTTGTCACAAACTTGTAAGAGTATGAAATATTGAATTCAATTTATATTATTTTACAGATACTTTTTAATAAAAACGTAGATATCTAATTTAGAAGGCACGGCGCCTTGCTGTATTATTTTAACTGTGATATGGGAGTGAGGCAAGGGGAAAATGTATCCCCTTTTCTATTTGCTATGTTCCTAAACGATCTACAAATGTTTTTTTGAAAATGCAGGTCTTAATGGTTTAGAAACAGTTTCAAACTGCATAGAAGATAAGTTGAATATCTATTTAAAACTTTATGCAGTTTTATATGTGGACGATACTGTCCTAATGGCTGAAACTCACGATGATTTACAAAATATTTTGAATAAATTCGGTGAATATTGCAATACTTGGAGATTAAAAGCAAACACTGATAAAACTAAAGTTATAGTTTATTCCAGGGGGAGACAATCAACCAATTTAACATTTACATAGAATGGCTCTGAATTAGAAATTGTTAATGAATTTAATTATCTGGGAATATTGTTTAATATGACAGGAAATTTTAACAAAACTATTAAAAAGCAAGCCGAAAAAGCTACAAAAGCAATGTTTGAGGTTTTGAAAAGAGGTAGAACACATAACTTGTCAATTGAATGCCAGCTTGAAATTTTTAACAAAATGGTAAAACCAATATTACTATATGGTTCAGAAATATGGGGTTTTAGTAAAAATATTCAATGTCTTGAAAAAGTACAACTTAGATTTTGCAAGCTGTTATTGAAATTAAAAACATCGACACCTAGTTATATGATATATGGTGAACTTGGATTGTTTCCTATTGAAATTGATGTAAAATTAAGAATGATATCATATTGGGCAAGACTGTTAACCGGTAAAGAAACAAAACTCTCATATGTATCCTATAAAATTTTGTATAACCTTTATAATGATGAAAATCTGGATTTTTCGTGGATTAAACATGTTAAACACATTTTTGATGATAAAGGCTATTCCTACATTTGGTCTCAACAATTCTGTCAAAATTCCGACCTGCTTATAGCTTTAATTAGGAACCGTCTCCATGAGCAGTTTACACAGGAGTGGCATTGACTGATTTTGTCTGTTTATATGATTATGAGTTTTTACTTTCCCTTTGTAAGATTGTTCGGAGTTCGGTAATTTTGTTATTACCCTTATTCTCTGATACAAAACTCACCAAAAGCTATCAATTATAGATTATTTAAAGACAACTTTGAATTCGAAAATTATTTCAATATTTTGGAAGACAAAGATATATATACACTATGTAAATTTCGAACCACAAACCACAAATTACCGATAGAAATTGGACGGTGGAATGGTATCGACAGAGAAAATAGACAGTGTTTGAAATGTAATAGCAGATCTATTGGTGACGAATTCCACTATATTATGGAATGTCATTTTTTTTTACTGAAAATCGAACCCAACTAATATGTAGATATCTTACTCAAAGGCCAAATATATTAAAATTTAAACAAATAATGTGTACTTCTGAAAAAACAAAACTAGAAAAGTTATGTAGATTTATAAGAAAAATCAACAGATCAGATATTCTCTTGGCTAATACTTAACTCCTCCTGTTGTAATGTAAATATTGTATGTATATGTATTTGTGTATCTGTTATTTATTTGTCATGTATGTGTTGTGTTGTATTTTTATATGTAACTTCTCTATACCATTGTAATGTATGGTTTATTTGAGAATAAAGATTCTTAGTCTTCTTAGATTAGCCTTCATCGCTTGCGTTAAAATTCAACTGATTGGAAAGCCAAATAACTTGAAAACCCTTAATAAGGGGCACGAAACCCAAAGGCCATAAACAGGATGTAACCAAAATCAGCTAGCTACTTTTTGGTCACATGGTGGAAAATCTACTGTATTACAAAACTACAAGACAGAAAATAATGAACACCTATCAAAATTTAGAGAAAAAAACCATACATTAACCATTTTTATTGACAAGTAACCATGTACATTTTGGTAATGAACATATTATTGACAATGTCAATCAAAACCCATGGACACAGTCATGCTTTCACAAATATTTCTTTTAGCCAAATATTTGCATCGCCAAAGATCCAACAGAATTAATTAGACAACGAAAAATACAAAGACAAATGACTTTTTTTTCTTCAAATTACCCCGGAGTAATTTATCTTTGACATGAAAAGGAAACATAAACAAATGATAAACGTTTACAAAACAAAATGTTTTTATTTGTAATATCTTTCATAAATAATCACTTAGCAAAAAAACATATCTGCATATCTATAGGACAATCAAACAAATTTACCCGTTGGCTTTCACTATGATCGGGCAACTTGAACTTCTGTCTAATGATCTATTGCAAAAACATCACATAAAGATAATGTGACCTAATATTTTGTTATGTTACACTGTACACAGCAGATGGAAAGATATTGTCTTTTTTACTTTGATTGTTCTATTTGTAGGTAGAAGTTGTCCTGGCCTATATTGTAAAGGCTTCTGGTCAAAAAGGACAAACAGAAAGCCATACTTATTTTTTTGTATTAGTCACAATAATATGAAAGACTAATAATACCACACTGTCGGAACAGTTCCAAAATCGGAAAATCATAGAAACAGAGAAAAATTCGATACCCCTGACGTACACTTTCCTGGTAATGCGCAGACAAGTGGCGGGGTCAAATTATATTAATATTATTTTTAAATAAAAACAAGTGTCAAACTCGTTGTAAATTGTGAGAACTTGTACTACTGCCAATTATACTTGACATTAAGAGTCATTGTGAATGTACATGTTATCATATAACACACGATGAACATCTATGATTAGTGAGCATGAGCTGTACACATTTTTAAGTACGACGTTATTTCCGGTTCCTGTTCAGTATATCTTCTTTGATTTCCTTGATTATTTTGTATTGCATGAATGTTGTTTTTCTATTTGATTGATGAGTTAGTGGAATGTCATCTTAAATTTATCTGATGAGAGACTGTTCTCTTTAGGATATTTTGCTGACGCTTGGATGATCGAGAGGCCATTGCGACCGAACAAGATGTCGGACAAAATTGTGAGGTACTTGATGAGATCGTTAAATAGAAAATGTGAATTTCCTGAAAGGGGACATATTCAAAATATGATCAACATTTCAACGACAATAGCTCAAAGACACAAATACATATATACATAGATAATATATACTTATTGACTGGGTATGAGGGAATAGCAAGTTTGTTGTCCCCGAGACTCTGACTATTGACCGAGGCGAAGCCGAGGTCAATAGTCAGGGTCAAGGGGACAACAAACTTGCTATTCCCGAATACACAGTCTATAAGTATTTTATCATACCGAAAAACATTAGACTCAGAGTTGAATGATCACCTCAAAATGATAAAGACCAATAAAATCACGCATCTTTTGCCAGTATCTGAATATTATCTCATGGACATTTTTATGCTATTTCCCGTCATTCTTAAGAGTTTGATTCCTTTGAAAAAGTAGACTTCAACACAAATTTACATGATGACTACAAGTCTTATTTTCAATTTTTATTTTTAATTTTAGAATTTGAAATTTTTTGAAAATTTTGAAATTTTATGAAAAATAAATTTTAAGAAAGCAGATTAGTTCCGATCGAATAGTAAAATCCAAACAACCAATCCGGACACGGCATTAAAATTCCGTGAAACAGTGTGACGTTACCGGTCAAATAGTAAGAAACTATTGACCGATGACCGCCGGTACAGTTACTTCTCGTCATTAGACTCGAAAAAATAGTAAAACTATCGAATTTATTTTTATATAGAAATTTATAACTGAGGTATAATAATTTAAAATATGCTTGGACTTCGGAATTCTGCGTTCGATTTATTCCCTTTTTATTTCATATTTATTTATTCTGAAAGAAAAATTAGTAAGCATGTTACCTCTTTCTTCCCCCTGTTACTTTGATGTCCACACAACTTGACCACATCAATAGGATTTCACATATGTGATTGATACCCCACTTGTTGTTATGCTAATTCTCTATTTTCACACCAGCTCAACTTAATTCTTATTCCATAAGGATTTTTGCCAAATGTAAACATTGGCATTTTACTATCATTAAAGCATTGTCTAAATTTGGTGCCAAATGTGGGAAATTATTCATTCAGCTAATAGAAGAGACTTGATTTCCCCCCGTTTATGCATATTTAGCTTCACCTGCGCGAAATACAATACTGTATCATTAAGTCAAGTCGAGGCAGATGTTGAGAAAAAAAGGTTAGAAAACAGTTCGTAAAAAAAAATCTTAAGATGTCAATATATTTGTTTGAATATCACTTTTTTCCTATCAATTAATACCATGTCAGTTTGTGAAAATGTTTACCTTGCTATTATATAAAAACATGCCGTATCACACGATATTGACTTACAATTATTTTTAAATATAAAATTGTTGTAATAAATAGAGGCTCAACATAATGTTGGTTGGTAAAATATTATGTGATGTTTTCTATACATGTAACTAGAAGAAGTCTGGTCAAATAAATAAAATGTTTTTGCTTTCATATCTCTGTACACATGTAGTTTATTTTCGCTTTGAACGAATTTCGGATATTTTATTTGCTAACTCAGACACGAATACTATGACATGTATATCTAACTTTTCACTTTCAGGGAGGGGGGTTATGGTTATGATGTTTAACGCCACTTCAAGCAATATTTCAGTTATATCGTGGCGGTCAGTAATATTGGTGGAAGAAACCGGAGTACCACAAGTCATTGACAAAATAATTTGTATCGAGTACACCTCACCTGAGCGGAATTCGAACTCACAACCTTGGTGGTGATAGGATTACATAAGTAGTGGTTAATACCCCAACCATACGATCACGGCCACAACGTGGGTATTATGTCAAATTCATTCAATATTACTCATCGCAATCAATAACTGAATGTACACCCACCTGTAGACCGATGCATATGGTATGAAAGTTCGACTTCGGCACTTGGCGAGGTGTGCGCGACATGTTGTGAGGTGTATTTGATACATGCCTATGTTGGCGGGGTGCTTTGCATACAAGCCTATGTTTGTGAGTTGTATTCAATACAATCCTATGCTGGCGAGGTGTATTCAACACAAGCGTATGTTGGAGAGATGTATTCGATACAAGCCCATATTCGCAAGGTGTATCACTGCCACGAGTGTCCAGACTAGTATTGAACATGTCAGTGCTAATAATGGAAATATTAAAATATCTATAATTTATACCAATAACAATTTGTATAACTTGTCAAATTTCTTAGTTGACTATTTACCCAGGGTGACAATACGAACATTACAACAACAACACAACCCACTTGAAATGGAAAACATTATCATACATACTGTTTTCTGTCATCTTCAATGATCAATTGCTTACTATAATATATTTTGATGACTTATATTTACACTATATTTTTATTAACATAGATGAGACATGGGTTTTTGTAATACTGTCAACAATCTCTATGCAAGGTAAAATAAAGAACCAGTTGTTCAACCCGTATTTACAAAATATATTTCAATTTGAAGTAGTTTTCATAACAATAAATTGGACGCAACCAGGGATATTTAACACGCTTGCGACGTACTGCCTTTCCGACAGGGGCATCCGATAGTTGTTCGGGATTACGAAATGTGCGACCACATTTCACCAGACTTGACATAAATTGGTGTCTTGTGTTGGGGGAAATGCCACACTCGCATGTTAATAATCATCTAAGTGGTCATTTGTTGGAGGCTTATTAATCACACATTTCATGATTTAGGTAATTTCGTTCCAAAAGCAGACATTAATATCCGGCTTAACTCTGCCACATGTGTTTAAATTAAGATTATTTCAATCTACTTGATTTATTTTTGTGTTTTGGAGATCACACTTTTTAAAGCATTTAACTACCACCAAGAATTACAAAATATTGCGACACAAAAAAAAACTCAATTTAGTCTACCATTCAGGATAACAATGAAGGGAATATTAATTCATTTCAGTAGTATATCTTGTCAGGCATCATGTCAATTGATAACACAACGGTCATGAACTTGTTTTTTTAGTACTATTCTGTAACCGGTATATTACAGACCTGTATTTTTCACGTTTAATGATAAGCCTATGAAGTTTTTGATTAAAGGGTAAAAAAAAGAAACAAGAAATTGTCTACTATGCTGTGTCATATGCTAGTTTGTAAAAACAGTATTGAAATGCAAATCTGGTATATTTGCTGTCAATATACAAGCTATAAAAGAAAAGGTTTAGTACGCTCCTTTTCATATATACCAATAAAGATATCTAATAAATAAATATAGATATTATTTATCAAGATACAGTTCATAAACATGGAACCTTTAATTTCTTTTTAAACATAATTTGTTTATTGGCATTCATAAATATACTGTGAATATATTATTATTATTGGTAGTTTACCAATTTCGGGGGTCGTATCAAAACCACAAAATTAAAGAATTCAACGAACACGTGTCGTGTCCCACATTGTTTTAGAGGGCGTTGTTGTGTGGTGTGTGATGTCTGGTATTTAGTTTTTTAAAAAGCTGTTTGTTTAACTTGTATTTTCTGTGAACTGTCTAGAGATCCACGAA
Organism: Bathymodiolus brooksi; assembly: GCA_963680875.1. Classification (NCBI taxonomy): domain Eukaryota; kingdom Metazoa; phylum Mollusca; class Bivalvia; order Mytilida; family Modiolidae; genus Bathymodiolus; species Bathymodiolus brooksi. The sequence goes on from OY804585.1 coordinate 19,892,375, forward strand.
TATATATATGTATATGTATGTGTCCATTTTTCATTAAACCACGTGGATCTCCACAAGTATATTTATCCATAGAAACCATTTTTTTCTCAAACCACGAAATATAGAATTCAATTTAAATTATTTCACAATATTATAAACCATGCATTCGCAAATTATCGTAAAACTGAAGACATGCCAAATTATGACAAAAGAAAGAAACTATATAACCATATCGGGGATTAATTTTTCTAGACGGATGTAGAAGATTGCGGTTTGCCCAGAAAAAAAATATTCATGAGTATGTTATAGGTCACGTAAGCGCTATTTGCTGGCATGGTTTATCAGATATATTTATTATTGAAATTTACAATTCCCCTCCATCGGGTTTAGGTAACCTTAGCCGAGTTTGGTTTCGAAAAACTTTTAAGTTATTTTACTTTCCAATCTTTTTGACCTTGAGTTTACCTGCTGAAGGTTATTCCAGAAATGAGTCGTGCGCACTAAATTAGATATCTACGTTTTCATTAGTACTTGTACAATACACACATTCAAATCACACTAAATGATGATATTCCTACATTTATGGTTCGACCTTTTAATTCTTATATTAATGAATTAATGGACATGTAATATTCAATTTGTTTTTATTACTTTTACGTCTATACCAAATCACCATAGACTCTGGTATCACTTGCAATCTTTGTGACAGTTTATGTTTTCCGAGTCTATCATTGTTGTTTTTTTCTTATACCATGATCTCTCTCTCTCTCTCTCTCTCTCTCTGCGCCAGTGACTTCCGGATCAACAGTGATCTATGCAGGAGATTGATTTACCAATCAAACTGACCGCTAGGATATAAATGAAATGTTTTTGAAAAGGACATTACTCATCCTTAATCCTACTTCAAACATAATTGATATATCTGCTTCTTTGTTGTTATCTATGGTAAATATTCCACTGTGTACAGTATAATAACGAACAAAGAAAACCTCAGTCTAATTATAAACATGACACAATATGACCAAATAAAAAGAAAGGAAAAAACCCGAGACTTGTAAATATGGACGAATGAAAACGTCCACGTCACACCAAAAATGAAGACACTGTCTATAGAGAGTGGTGAATGTATGTATTCTTGGATATAGAAACGTAAGTAACTGAGTATCCTATAGTTTGTGGGGTCATCGTGGCAGTGATCGCATGACAGTTGGATTTATAACTATCTGTGCAATCAATTCTTATCACCAGTAACATTGTGTGAATTCGAACTCCGTTCATGGCGAGGTGTACTCGATACAACATTATGTGATAAAGTTAATCAGTGACTTGTGACAGGTCGATGGTTTTCTCCGGGTACTCCGGTTGCCTCCACCAATAAAACTGAACGCCACGATATAACTGAAATATTGTTGAAAGTGGCGTTAAATGCCATAAACCAAACAAATCTATGGTTTGTAGTGTTGATATTAAAGTCGTAATAACGGCATTATCAAAACTAGTATCTTGGACTGCGAAATCTTATGCTACATTTAGTTTCAAAACATATCAAGATATAAATCGTTGTTATACGACGATTGGGACGTCAAGGGTAACGGCTGGGGAAGACAAACTTCTCGAATAAATCATGGTCAACTGGGGGTCACTGTCCATCTTCAAAATAAAAACAAGTCACTATTACATACAAAGTCACTTAACAATTATTTCTACTGGAGATTAATTTTTATAAAAGTCTGTTATAATAATATTAGGATCTGAACTCGCCTTAAAAGGTCAAAAGTTGAAAAAGATAGTTATGTGCACCCTACATCTAACTTTCACTACGGACAATCACCTCTTATAGACTACCATCTTGTAAATCATTTTATTTATATCGTTTGATCTAATTCAGCCATGCACGTTTTAAGATCTGTAGGCCATGTTAGGAAATGTACTGGCCCATTTTATACAAGAAAAACTTCATATTGAGGTCACATCCATTTATCACTTTGTCTTTAGAACTAAAAAGGTCGTTTAAGTTGACAGAAAGACACAAATAAAATTAAGTGCATTATCTTAGTTATCTACAAATGGCCATATTTGGTGAGAGGAATATTTTAACTGTTGAACATGATTTGCTATTTTCTAAAATCTCATACTTCAGGTTATTGGGTTCGGGTTAGGATTATGGTGTTTAACGCCTCTTTTGGTGGAGAAACCCACCGACATGCCGCAAGTCACTGACAAACTTTATCACAAAATGTTGTATTAAGTTCACCTCGCCTGAGTGGAATTGGAACTCACAACGTTAGTTGTGATAGTCACTGATTGCATAAATAGCTTTAAATTCAACTACCATACAATCACGACCACGACGGCCCTCTCATGTTAATGGTGTTCATTGTCACTTTAACATATCTGCCAGGTATATTAAGATTAAATTATTGAATGGAGAAAACCACGAACATATATAGCGAACTGGCCATTCAAACCTCTGGACTTGAGTAGGTGTCTGGCAAAGTTTAACACTTAATTTGGGCATCAGTGCATGAAACCACGTCAGGTTGTATTAGGATTGTGGTCAAGACACCAGGACAACAACCTTCCACAATTGTCCACTCAAGCCGTTGCGACGCCAGAATGTGAGTATTTTGAGCTATAAATAACTTTATCGATGAAGCCTTATGGGGATTTCAGATTCCAGATTAATGCTGTTTTAACTCGAATTGGATGAGTTATACTGGACTCGTTCATTAGATGTGCAACTATTAACTTTCAGTGTCATAATAACAACACTTATAACACGAAGGGAGCCACTGTTTACCCTTCTAGAGCATATGAGGTTGTTGTCGGGTTCGTGTTGTACAATTTTACTGTGGTTTTTTATAAAGCATTGTTTGTCTTTTGATTCGTTTTTCTTTTGACCATTCTTTTGTCTATCTCTTTCCAATTTATGTTTTATGATAACCTCTTTTTGCTATATTCAAACTTTCTTAAAATTATATGTGTTTGATACCATTTTCACTTTAATTGTGTCCTTTGAACATTGTATTGTTGTCTTGTCCTTCCATTTACAGGTACTGATAACCCATTTTGGTATCTTCAAACATTTCTTAAATCGTGGTGGTCAATTTAAATGGGGATGTTTGCTTGATACCAAAGGGATAATCAGAATCCGTAAATCGAAGAACGACAGACAACACAATGGCAAAATGAAAAAAGGACAAAAGGACAGACAATGATCTACAAAACACTACACAGAAAATAAAAGATCAAGCAACACCAGTTTCAGCAATACAACAGCTATATCACAGTGGTCAGTAAGTAAGGGTAATAACAAAATTACCGAACTCCGAACAATCTTACAAAGGGAAAGTCAAAACTCATAATTATATAAACAGACAAAAATCAGTCAACAACCGGAAAATTGTGAAAACCGTAATGACCCTGAATTGGTACAGGCATTTCTAAAGAAATGGTGGGTTGAATCAGATTTTAAAGCGCCAAACCTCCCGCTTTCATTACGGCTCAAAGGTTCCGGCTGTCACTATAACAGTTTTATTGGTGGAGGAAACCACAGTAACCGAATACAACTCACCATCGACCTTCTTTATGACACTGACATCATAACAACATAGGTCAGTCCGTTTGAATAATGTAACGTTGGTAACCTTTGATTTCACACAGTTCGAGTTACCAATAGAACGTTAAATGCATTATTTACGTTCGTTTTAAAGTATGATTGATATAAGTTTATGTAAAGGGCGATAACATCGAAGGGAAATATTTTACAAGTCCCTGGGAGCCATAAATCCAAAGGAACTAGACAGGATACCCAAACTGGATATGGTTATGTCCGTGATAAAGTGAACCCCCTCCCCCCAAAAAATAAATACCACACTGTCGGGACCTTTCCAAAACCCATTAGAAAAATGGTAGAAAGAGGCAAAATGGACACCCCTAACACACAAATACATGACCGCATAATTTCCTGGCTTGATACAGATACTTCAATAAACAGTGGTGGGAGAGATGAATCTTAATTTTAATAATAATATTATTATTCATGGACTGTAAAATTAAATAATAGATATATCATATAAATCATGGCAATCCTGAAAGACTAACTACTAGGAAGAAGATACCATCGGGAACTAATAGTCCACCAACAGAGGTATCGACCCTGTGGTAGTAATAAAAATGTAGCTACATTGTATATGTATCAAGCGTTTGAATAAAATATTATTGTGTTGTTAAAAAAAAATAGATACATCATTTATTTCTCAACGAGGCGCTTCTGAAATAACCTTCATTAGGTATGCTCAAAGTCAAAATTAATTTGAAAGCCAAAAAACTTAAATCTTTAGGAACAATGAAGCTAAAGGGCTTATAAACATGATAGCCAACATCAGCTAAAGTTACCAAAATTTGTTTTTCAATTAGATATCTACGTATTTTATTACAAATCTTTGAACATAGGAATTTCTCTGCGATCGTGAAAAAGCCATAATATCAAAAGTGGCCCTGAGAATGACACTTGAATCGACGCCAGATAACTTATGCATTTTGCCTTTTTATGAGGTCGGTACATCGTTTGTTTCAGCCTACTAATCTATTCGACCTTCCTCCTTAAACTAATTAATTTTCACTACAAGATTTTTCTGCATATTTCATTCACTTAAACATCTATCATCAGAAATAGTATATCATAAAGTTACTGAAGCGTTACATTTTGTACGACCCATGGGTATCTTCATCCTTTGAATCTTTTGTAAACAGATCACATAGCAATTACATGTCGTCGGCTCTAATGGCCGCTACTCTTTACATTGTTTCGAATTACATATTAAAATTCATACAAAAATGAAGAACGTGTTACATTTTGTCGTAAAAATACTGAATGGAAGTATATACAATTTCTACTAAAGTTAAAGGAGACCATTAAATTGAACAAAATGGCGAGTTTAGAGTCTCCATGATGACAATCTGTTACCTCATCTTTAGCTTATTTGCATTAAACTCGATCATGTTTTGTCACTAGAATAAATCCAGAATACATTCGAAATGACAGTTCGCAACCCTCGGGTCATATTTGAAAAGCCTTAATGTATGTCAATTGTTACAACAGTAACTTTTATTTTGCTCTTTCTCATGTTAAGCACGCTATAAAAGGAGCTACTTCTTAAATTTCGACAGTAGACATTCTATACATTCCTGATCTGATTTTAAAAGCAACGAAAAGGACAAATAATTTGAGTATAATTATCGTATTGTTTGTATACCTTAGAATCTTGTAAAAAGGTTGGTGCAATATTAAAACTTTGTAAGAATACTTTGAAAATACCAAATGGGTAATCAAAATCTGTAAACCGAAGAGAGACAGAACAACGCAACGGCCAATAGTAAAATGACTAAAGGACAAATAACGATCTACAAAACACTACAGAGAAACCTAAAGATCGAGCAACACGAGCCCCACTAAGACCGATGTTTAACTCGGGTGCTCCGGAAAGGTAAGCAGTTCCTGCTCCACTAGTATTACCCGTCGTGTAGCTTATGGACAAATATGTCATTTTCATTCAACTTTGCATGAAAGGGAAATAACTCCTATAAAGGAGTGTAAAAAGTATAATTTTAGAATCAAGTCGGAAGTGTGCAAAGGTTCTATTTCATTTTTCTGAAAGGATTGTCCATCTTACTTTTATGTATTGTAAATTTAATAATATGATAGAGGACGGGTTTATACGTCTCTAACGCCAATATCAGTCATATTTCCGGTATGTCGTGGGGGGTCAGTTGTATTGCTGGAAGAAATCGGAGTAGCCGGCGGACAGTACTGACCTGACGTAAGCACACATCATCAGAGGCGGGAATCCACCTCACAAGCCATAGTGGTGATAGATACTGATGATAAGAACTAATTTGGATTGATTGATTGATCGATTGTTGTTTAACTTCAATTGCGCATTATTTTATATTATTTTACGATAACACGTATACTAAGATAGATTTTGCACTCCTGGTTAATTGGTGCTCATCGGGAGATGCGGTGAGTTGTACTTTACCAAGGAGCGTTGCATTCTCCATACTCGGGACACTCATTTGCGTCGGGTTTTAACAGCGACTTGTGTGTTTATTTTCTTCCGCACAACAGGTGGACGCTCTATTCGAAGTGGATGTATATAGTGTCACCACTGCGGTGTACAATCCATTCAAAAGATGCGTTTAATGGTTGTGTGACACGAATCAAATACACAATTTGCCCTCAGGAATGGACTTAAATGGGTGTCTTGTATTTGGAGGATGTTGGGTTCCCTGTACGTAATTTGGCAATGATTTCCAACTAAACCGAACAGAAGAGAAGACTATGTGTATCAGCGATCATTTCCAAATTTAGGACATTGCTTTTATTTTACTGGTCTACTTTTCAATTTTAAGCACTTAATTTGATAGTCAACGCCCGATTATTCTATTTCCGGAATAGGAAACAAATACATTCCTGTGGTTTACGCGTCGATACCATTCGGTATCTCATAATACATTTATGCGGCATGTGACAAGTATCATACTCACTGCATTGTACCTAAACGGGCCGACTTCACCACGTTGAAATACGAGATAAAATCGCTACCACCCAATTTGTCCTTTGAATGTAATTATACTAGGATGTGTTATTGTTTGCAATGAAAACAGCTTTTGTTTGTTTCGTACTATTTTGAACAGGGAGATAGAAAACCGTACTGATACCATCAAAGCTACTCAAATATATACACATTGCATGTTTATTTCGACCTTTTAAGATGTCAATCAAAAATAAAGTACGACATATCTTAAATCGAGAATAAAACGTAAATAAATGGAATGTGAAGAACAGATATCGTTCAAGGGGTACCCATATCTCCTTCAAAACAAGAGTTAATGGCAAGTTTTTCAACGGACACATATGTAATTAAATATATTTTGACATTAAGGCTGAATTTGTTTTCTCCATAAATATAAAATTAATGTGTTTATTAAAACAATTTACTTATTTTTACTGTCACCTGTATTTACGTCGTGGTCGTGATCGTATGGTAGTTGGATTTATTACTACCTATGCAATCAGTGTGTTGTGAGTTCGAATCCCGTTCAGGCGGGATATACTCGATACAACATTATGTGATAAAGTTTGTCAGTGACTTGCAGCAGGTCGGTGGTTTTCTCTGGGGATTCCGGCTTCCACCACCTATAAAACTGACCGCCACGACATAGCTCAAATATTGTTGAAAGTGGCGTTAAACGCCATAACCATAACCCTGTATTAACATGGTATCTATGAGAACAGCAAAATTGTGTTGCTGCATAACTTTCTTTTAATCTGTTGTTGCATAACTTTAAAAAAAAAATTGCAAGACTTTTTATAAATGTGTTTTTGCATAACTTGTTAAACCTATGACCAGATTGTTGTATGCCTTTATAAAAATGTGTTGTTGCATAACTTTCTCAGAATGTGTTGTTCCATAACTTTGTGAAAAAACGTTTTGCATAAGTCTTTTCTAAAACGTGTTATTCCATAACTTTTCACAAATATGTTCTTGCATAATATTTCCGAAAGCAAAATACATGTTGCCTAACTTTTCATTATTTCTCCATTCCTGGATTATCACCGCATCTATAACAAGAGTAACACGGCGGTTGTTACTAGTGTAACAGGAACTGCTTGCCCATCCGAAATACCTGAGATTAGTGAGGTTATTATTATTATTATTATTATTATTATTATTGTTGTAGTGTTTTGTCAACTTTTGTTTGTTCTTTCTGTCATCCTTAATATGCATAAAATATGTAATGCTGGGCGTTAAGTAACAACCATCAATCAATCAATCAATCAATCATTGTCCCCAGTAGAATCATCATTATTTAATGGACGATCTTCACGCTAGACGACTAATTAATTCTATGGATGTTTAAAGGCTCAAATTGATTTTTTTTTTATTAAAAGTTGCCAATATTCGATGTTTTATACTAATAAAATGTTCTGAACAAGAAGCCAGGTTTAAAAAATATGCTATAATGTCGTAATTAGTGAAAAGAATTCGAATGTATGTTGGTAAAATCGCCATTTGCACACCTAATTATAAGTCGGTTGATTTTCCGAAGTTTACCGGACACTGATAACTGCTATAAATAACCAGAAAGCATGCACGGGTAAATATTGGTTAGAATTAATATAATTTAAGAAATATATCTATGAAATTGGATCCCGGGGTAATCAGTTAATATTATATAATGGTAGTTAGTAAGAATGACACTTAAAATCGAAAATACGTGATGAAATCAATAAAAACAAACCCAAACTCTGCAAAGGGGCCCGATAAAGGGAAAATTGTAAACAAATTGTATTGCATATTATTGACAACACTTGAGTTGGCTTGATTATATTTTTTTTAGAAAAAAACAGACATGAAGTTCATTATTTTAGTTTCTAATTTGAAAGAGATATCACCTAACGTTTTCTCCTGAAAAAAAAGAATATATAAAAAAATACGACGCAATTCTACTACTGTTAAAATATGATTCGGCCGGAAAAAAAATACTAAATTATGCGTACATGTTGAAAAATGGAGTAGATCGGTATAACATTTTTTTTCAATTTTTACACAAAGTTGAATCCTCCTTTTTGTGTCATTTTTGTATAGAATCCGTCAATGTTTTATTCAATTTCACGATTCGATTCAGTGTGCCATGTGCTTCTTCGTCAACAATCAATTTCGCACATGCGCAAACGCTTTCCAGAATAAATTCAGTCAGGTCGTATGAATATGCGCGGGTCAACATTGAATTCTTTACGGGACGTAAGAAAATCAAACAACGACGTATTTCCTTTGTTCTAGGCTATTTACGTATGATATTATGAAAAATTTCAACTGCAATTAGTATAAAACATCGAATATTGGCAACTTTTAATATAAAAAAAAATCAATTCTGACGGCCTATATGCCTATAACGCCACATTCAACACAATTTCAGCTATATCATTCCATGAGTCCCTGGGGAGGATTCAAGGGGGGGGGGGCGTTAGGGGCGTTGCCCCTTACGCCCCCCCCCCCCCTTTGGTCGCCGAATTATAGGTGTTATGGATAAAAATATAAATTCCGAAAAAAGGGTTCCGACGCCTGCTGCATACTATTTGTCAGTTGGCATGCACAAAATTGATTTTTTTCTTGCTCCCTGACGTTTCTAAATATCAGAAAGTGATGAAAATAAAGGGTCCATATATGGGACGGGACCCTTTTTGTACCCTACATCTATTTTATTGATAAAACGTCAAGCTCCTGTGATAAAAGTCATTCCATATTGCATGGTTAGCTCTTTGATTTTATTTGTAACGTTACACAACTTTGTCAACAGTACACAAAGTCAGACAGTGACAATCACACGACGTGTGTGTGTATAATAATTTGAGCACGGACCCAAAGGGAAACGGGAAAACGCAAACTGAGATTATTAATAAATAATAAACTTAAGAAGAGTTTGAGGATACCAAAGGGGTAATCAGAATCGGTATACCGAAGAAGAACAGACAACACAATGACCAAAAGAAAAAGTACAAAAGGACAAACAATGATCTACAAAACATACATATAAAACTAAAGATCGAGTAACACGAACCCCACTAAAAACCGGGGGTGAACTCAGGTACTCCGGAAGGGTAAGCAGTTCCTGCTCCACTAGTGTGTTTACTTTTGTTTAAACTTTTATCAAAGTTATTTGTTTAAATTAAATATGTAAAATAAAAGAATTTTATCTTTTAATATGACTGTCAATACTGTTTACTTTAAGGGGCGGATGGGGTGTTTCTACCTTCTCCAGTTCTCCAACCTCTCCTCTCCCACTCTTCTCCTTTATCCCTCTTATTTGGTCTCCTTTCCTTCCCCTTTCTCCCGTTTTCACTCTCCTTCCCCCTTTTTCCCACCCTTCCTCTCTCACATCCTTCTTCTCCTTTCCCCCCTCTCTTACATCTTCCTTGTCGGCCCCTCCCAGGCGCCCCCCCCCTAAAATTGGAAAAAATAAGATTTTTTGGCGTAAAATCGTGATTTTTCACACGAAATACCCCAAAAAATTTCGCGCCTCCCTCCGCTCGGCGCAATTTGTTTAAGTGCGCACCCGCCAACTTGAAATTCTGGATCCGCCCCTGCCTCCTGTATACGTCGAACCACGTGTTAAAACAACCTTATCATTAATGAGTCAGTGACTTTAATACAGAAAATTAAATCAGTTGATAGCAAGGATAATGATTAATTTGTCACCAAATCAGTTACAGTAAATTCTTCAAAATAAAACCCCAGATAATCTTTAAAGATTAGAATACCATATCTATTGCATAAATACGTTGTCAATTATTAAGGTTCCTCTAAAGTCAAAATATATAAGAAGACATAGTAACCTTATTATGTTGTGAAGAAGACAAATGTATCTAAATCAATCACCGGGGCGGGGGGGGGGGGGGGGGGGGGGAGGGGGGGATATAGTATTCAGCATGTCCGTTCGTCCGTCCGTAAGATTTTTGCAATTCATAACTCCTCTGTAACCACTCGATGGAATCGATTATACAACATAATTTACATACATTTTAGATCAGCTTCTGCATCATGGTTTTATTTTTTTCAATGGAGGTCCGTTGGCTAGGTTGACGTGGTAGAATGGGGTGATAATTCTATCCCCTCAACCTAGCCACATGTGGGCTAGGGTGTATTAATGAGCCCTAAGGTCACTTGGATCTATGTTTGACTTTAGTGGAACCATAAACGTTACCTGTAAACTTCAATAAGACAACAAATATTAGAGATAGAGATTAACATACACACGACGATGTGCACGAGAGACACAGCGTAATAATATCCCCGCAAGTAGTGACAAGGAATTCTTTAAACGTGCAATATTTTTTCCTTTTCTTGATGCCATGAGACAACAATTAAACATTCGTTTTGGGGAACAAGCAATTTCTGTAGTCAGGGCCTTGTCTCTGATACATAGACACATTGATCAAGCACAAGACGATACTGTCAATGAAATTTTCAATTACTATAAAGACGACTTGCCTTCGCCAGAGTCCTTTAGACAGGAGCTCAGCATTTGGAAGGCATTATGGAACAACAAGCCCGACAAACCTGACAACATCACTTCGACCATTACGGACCCGAGAGCCTGTTCAACAATGGTTCCTAATATAACAAAAATTATCAATTTGCTGTTATTGACAAGCGTAACGTCCAGCTCAACTGAGAGGGCCAATTCTTCCTTAAAATTGATTAAAAATGTCATGAGAAGCACAATGGGCGAGGACCGACTAAATGCATTGCTGCTTCTATATGTCCACAGAGATATCAAACTCGACTATGATAAAATAATAGATGACTATGCTCGACGAAATCCCAGAAAAATGGTTCTAATGAATCCTGTTGATGACATTTAAACTGTACTAAGTTACACAAGTTAGTCGACGTGAAAAAAATCATTTGACATTAAATACTGGTATTGAAATGTGTTTGTGTCCTGTATGCTTTATCTCAGATTACACTCAGAACGCACAATTTTGCTTAATTTAACAAAAAAATTAATTACGGGGGAAGGGCATGCTCCCGGACCCCCTAGCAGCATTCCTGCCTTCGGCACCCATTACGCCCCCCCCCCCCCCCCCTTCCTAAAAACCTGGATCCGCACCTGATGACGGTCAGTTTTATTGACAGAGAAACCGGACTACCAAGAGATAACAATCTGCCACAATCACATAACGTTGTATCGAGGGTGGTATTGGAATCACAACTTTATTAGTGATAGGCACTGATCGTATATATGTATATCTAACTACCATACAATAACAACGACGACGACCTGATGTCTAGATAAAATGCATATTAGAAGTTTTAGCTTGTATAATATTATTTTTGGGTTTCGTTCAATTTGTCAAGTGTTGTGTTGGTGCGATAATAATAATAATCTAAATACTGTCCATATTCGCTATAACAACCTTTAGAATTCAAGTGTCTTTATTAAAAATGAATCTCTCTTTGTAACTCACCAAGGAACAAAACATCCGACTACTATTTGTTTGGTTAGAACTCACCAAACCATTTCGTTACAAAGAAAAACAGATTTTAATTGATAAAGTATAACCGACACTGTCATTAGTTCCTTTCTAAGTACCTAGTGACCATATATATTTTGGTGTTTGAAGTTTAATTTGGTTTCATAAATTAAGAATTAACTTTAAACGTCTTTATCAATGTATCTTCCTTCATGAATAGTTAAGATTATATTAAAAGAAACAAGTGCCGTCTTTGACAATCAAACAAAATTGTTTTTGATCTTGCTCATGCGCATTATTGCCAAATCATTTAACATTCTGTTACAATGTTTTTTTGGCGACGCCTAGAAAAAAAATGGTAAATATGATCTTCTTAAGATTAAACATTTGAAAAGTAAAATGAAACATAAGCTTTTCTCGCATCTTTGCATATCAATAAAAAGAAACAATACACCTTACCTTTGCTCTTTTATCGTTCATAAGTTAATTGAAAGTCGTCTGCTGAATAACACGGAACCACTCGAGTCATTTTGCAACATAAAAGACAAGGGGTATCGAATGGTAGACCTCCCGTTACTCTATACTCTACAAAAAGCGTTAATTTTTCACACCTTTGGTCTTATCTTTGGTATGATAGTGTTACGTACATGATCACTATACATTTTTCTCCGATTTTTACCTAGCGAACCATAACAGAAATAGTTACGCCTTCTCATCAGATAGATTAAATGCTTTACAAGGTCTTCACACGTTCTCCATTATTTGCTTAATAGACAATTATAGAATTCATGGGTAGTTTTAATTGTGTTATTTCTACAAAAGAAAAAAAGAAGGAAGAAATTTAAGTCACAATGCATTCTTCATTATAGTTGTACAATGTCATTATGATAGCTTGTGTATTACATTCAATTATGGTTAGAAACCTCTTTTAATTATAAAATGTTATCAAAACCATAAATAAAGTAATTGATAAGAAGAAGAAAGCTAATTAGAATGTTAGCCTGAAGGATGTCAAATTTTCGTTCGCACCATAAAGACTGAAGTGTCACATCAAGGTATTTCAAGAAATATATTAAGCCTAGAGAAAAACCTTTTTCTTATTGATATATTTTTTGCATATATTTATCATTGCAAAATAATATATTTTATATTGGTACTTATAGTCACTTTCAGACTTTATGAGGAAGGAAATCCCAGACAGTGTTAACTAACAAACTGATCGGACCCCCCTCCCTCCAACGATGAGTAGGTGTCTGGAAACCTTAACACTTATCAGTGCGACAAGTGCAGTACGTGGTCAGAAGCCACTCGAAGACTTATATTTTAGTAATTACAACGCAAGCTTTTAAGGTGACCGATGGAAAATTATAATTATATTTGGTACACTTTTTGAGATTATACTATCTAATTTAATTTTAATGGATTTTAACGCAACTTTCAACAATATTTCAGTCATACCGTAACGAGTCAGTTCTATAGGTGGTAAGGGAACTGGAGTATTCGAATAACCAAATACCTGCGACAAATCACTGACAAAGACCTCGCCACGGTTGAGAATCGAACTCACAAAATGATTGCATAAGGTAGATGTCAACCCAGTTACCTTACTATCACGACCAGAGCCGCCTCCTCTAATACAAATATCAACTACCAATATTGGAATGGTGATATCCTAAAGATTATTGAAAGTTTAAAGTACTATTCCTTTCGAATGTATTTAACCTATATCTTAAATATGTTTCCAATAATATCAAAACAATAGAGAGACACAGGCAACATTCGACAGAAGACACAAAACAAAGACAAACAAAACAATAGAGAGACACAGGCAACATTCGACAGAAGACACAAAACAAAGACAAACAAAACAATAGAGAGACACAGGCAACATTCGACAGAAGACACAAAACAAAGACAAACAAAACAATAGAGAGACACAGGCAACATTCGACAGAAGACACAAAACAAAGACAAACAAAACAATAGAGAGACACAGGCAACATTCGACAGAAGACATAAAACAAAGACAAACAAAACAATAGAGAGACACAGGCAACATTCGACAGAAGACACAAAACAAAGACAAACAAAACAATAGAGAGACACAGGCAACATTCGACAGAAGACACAAAACAAAGACAAACAAAACAATAGAGAGACACAGGCAACATTCGACAGAAGACACAAAACAAAGACAAACAAAACAATAGAGAGACACAGGCAACATTCGACAGAAGACACACAACAAAGACAAACAAAACAATAGAGAGACACAGGCAACATTCGACAGAAGACACAAAACAAAGACAAACAAAACAATAGAGAGACACAGGCAACATTCGACAGAAGACACAAAACAAAGACAAACAAAACAATAGAGAGACACAGGCAACATTCGACAGAAGACACAAAACAAAGACAAACAAAACAATAGAGAGACACAGGCAACATTCGACAGAAGACACACAACAAAGACAAACAAAACAATAGACACAGGCAACATTCGACAGAAGACACAAAACAAAGACAAACAAAACAATAGAGAGACACAGGCAACATTCGACAGAAGACACAAAACAAAGACAAACAAAACAATAGAGAGACACAGGCAACATTCGACAGAAGACACAAAACAAAGACAAACAAAACAATAGAGAGACACAGGCAACATTCGACAGAAGGCACAAAACAAAGACAAACAAAACAATAGAGAGACACAGGCAACATTCGACAGAAGACACAAAACAAAGACAAACAAAACAATAGAGAGACACAGGCAACATTCGACAGAAGACACAAAACAAAGACAAACAAAACAATAGAGAGACACAGGCAACATTCGACAGAAGACACAAAACAAAGACAAACAAAACAATAGAGATACACAGGCAACATTCGACAGAAGACACAAAACAAAGACAAACAAAACAATAGAGAGACACAGGCAACATTCGACAGAAGACATAAAACAAAGACAAACAAAACAATAGAGAGACACAGGCAACATTCGACAGAAGACACAAAACAAAGACAAACAAAACAATAGAGAGACACAGGCAACATTCGACAGAAGGCACAAAACAAAGACAAACAAAACAATAGAGAGACACAGGCAACATTCGACAGAAGACACAAAACAAAGACAAACAAAACAATAGAGAGACACAGGCAACATTCGACAGAAGACACAAAACAAAGACAAACAAAACAATAGAGAGACACAGGCAACATTCGACAGAAGACACAAAACAAAGACAAACAAAACAATAGAGAGACACAGGCAACATTCGACAGAAGACACAAAACAAAGACAAACAAAACAATAGAGAGACACAGGCAACATTCGACAGAAGACACAAAACAAAGACAAACAAAACAATAGAGAGACACAGGCAACATTCGACAGAAGACACAAAACAAAGACAAACAAAACAATAGAGAGACACAGGCAACATTCGACAGAAGACACACAACAAAGACAAACAAAACAATAGACACAGGCAACATTCGACAGAAGACACAAAACAAAGACAAACAAAACAATAGAGAGACACAGGCAACATTCGACAGAAGACACAAAACAAAGACAAACAAAACAATAGAGAGACACAGGCAACATTCGACAGAAGACACAAAACAAAGACAAACAAAACAATAGAGAGACACAGGCAACATTCGACAGAAGGCACAAAACAAAGACAAACAAAACAATAGAGAGACACAGGCAACATTCGACAGAAGACACAAAACAAAGACAAACAAAACAATAGAGAGACACAGGCAACATTCGACAGAAGACACAAAACAAAGACAAACAAAACAATAGAGAGACACAGGCAACATTCGACAGAAGACACAAAACAAAGACAAACAAAACAATAGAGAGACACAGGCAACATTCGACAGAAGACACAAAACAAAGACAAACAAAACAATAGAGAGACACAGGCAACATTCGACAGAAGACACAAAACAAAGACAAACAAAACAATAGAGAGACACAGGCAACATTCGACAGAAGACACAAAACAAAGACAAACAAAACAATAGAGAGACACAGGCAACATTCGACAGAAGACACAAAACAAAGACAAACAAAACAATAGAGAGACACAGGCAACATTCGACAGAAGACATAAAACAAAGACAAACAAAACAATAGAGAGACACAGGCAACATTCGACAGAAGACACAAAACAAAGACAAACAAAACAATAGAGAGACACAGGCAACATTCGACAGAAGACACAAAACAAAGACAAACAAAACAATAGAGAGACACAGGCAACATTCGACAGAAGACACAAAACAAAGACAAACAAAACAATAGAGAGACACAGGCAACATTCGACAGAAGACACACAACAAAGACAAACAAAACAATAGACACAGGCAACATTCGACAGAAGACACAAAACAAAGACAAACAAAACAATAGAGAGACACAGGCAACATTCGACAGAAGACACAAAACAAAGACAAACAAAACAATAGAGAGACACAGGCAACATTCGACAGAAGACACAAAACAAAGACAAACAAAACAATAGAGAGACACAGGCAACATTCGACAGAAGACACAAAACAAAGACAAACAAAACAATAGAGAGACACAGGCAACATTCGACAGAGGACACAAAACAAAGACAAACAAAACAAAAAACACTACACAGAAAACTAAAAAGATCAGTAACATGAACATCATCAAAATATCCGGAAAAGTTTTCAATTCTTTTTATAATATATGACAGCTGATTAAGCCTGTCTATAGTTTCATATATTTGTTATATGATTAAGCCTGTCTATAGTTTCATATATTTGTTATATGATTAAGCCTGTCTATAGTTTCATATATTTGTTATATGATTAAGCCTGTCTATAGTTTCATATATTTGTTATATGATTAAGCCTGTCTATAGTTTCATATATTTGTTATATGATTAAGCCTGTCTATAGTTTCATATATTTGTTATATGATTAAGCCTGTCTATAATTTAATATATTTGTAATATGATTAAGCCTGTCTATAGTTTCATATATTTGTTATATGATTAAGCCTGTCTATAATTTCATATATTTGTTATATGATTAAGCCTGTCTATAGTTTCATATATTTGTTATATGATTAAGCCTGTCTATAGTTTCATATATTTGTTATATGATTAAGCCTGTCTATAGTTTCATATATTTGTTATATGATTAAGCCTGTCCATAGTTTCATATATTTGTTATATGATTAAGCCTGTCTATAATTTCATATATTTGTTATATGATTAAGCCTGTCTATAGTTTCATATATTTGTTATATGATTAAGCCTGTCTATAGTTTCATATATTTGTTATATGATTAAGCCTGTCTATAGTTTCATATATTTGTTATATGATTAAGCCTGTCTATAGTTTCATATATTTGTTATATGATTAAGCCTGTCTATAGTTTCATATATTTGTTATATGATTAAGCCTGTCTATAGTTTCATATATTTGTTATATGATTAAGCCTGTCTATAGTTTCATATATTTGTTATATGATTAAGCCTGTCTATAATTTAATATATTTGTAATATGATTAAGCCTGTCTATAGTTTCATATATTTGTTATATGATTAAGCCTGTCTATAATTTCATATATTTGTTATATGATTAAGCCTGTCTATAGTTTCATATATTTGTTATATGATTAAGCCTGTCTATAGTTTCATATATTTGTTATATGATTAAGCCTGTCTATAGTTTCATATATTTGTTATATGATTAAGCCTGTCCATAGTTTCATATATTTGTTATATGATTAAGCCTGTCTATAATTTCATATATTTGTTATATGATTAAGCCTGTCTATAGTTTCATATATTTGTTATATGATTAAGCCTGTCTATAGTTTCATATATTTGTTATATGATTAAGCCTGTCTATAGTTTCATACTTTTGTTATACTAGTTAAAGGTTTCACAGTTGCTACCAGTCATATTTAGAGCTATCTTTCAATTTACGTCATTTCCGGTATCCATTACCGAATGCATCTTTTTCACAGAATCTGCATTCATGCCCAATGCACTACCACGGTGTGCAATTGTCAGTATGTAAGTCATGAATGTAGAATAATATAGGGATTTGGTTAATGAAAAGACAGGTCTTGAGCAGCTGGGTTTAACCCTGTTTGTGTCGTGTGATCAGTGTTGTTAATGAAAAGACAGGTCTTGAGCAGCTGGGTTTAACCCTGTTTGTGTCGTGTGATCAGTGTTGCTCATCTTTTTAGTTGTCTGTGTTTTATTTTGTTTTGTCTTCAAGTCTGTATCTTGTGTCCAATGTTGCATGTATCCCTGGATAATCCATTCCCGATTGACCTTTCGGTTTTCTGTAACGATTATTCATAAATGTGATATTTGATGTTTCTTCTCAAGCATCCATCATCTTGGAGACAACGCATCTGTCTCGTTGGTGTAGATGTATTATAATATTTCTACTGTGGGGGGTGTTCCTTTGAACATTGAGTTAACAATATACAATATCATTTTGATTAATATATTGGCCAAGTACAAACACACAATAGATTCACGAGTTCATCCATTGAATAATAACATTAGATCTGCAGGATAATAAAACGCATCTACAAGTGAAATTATTACAGATTAAAATATTCATATCTTCAGAAATGCACTTTATAAAATACCTTTCTCATACCTGGACTAATCAACATATGCAGATTACAAAGTTTTATGTTTACCTAAGTATCTCGTAATAAAGAAGAAATCTACGCCTTGGTCTGGTTATCAATACACTACAAGTTCAAATATCAAATGTATTTAAATTGTAAATTAAATTGCATTGGAAGTGTAAAATTGGGATATAGTTTAAACCCAGAGATAACTAAATGTGCTCATCATATGATATTTTAACAAGCAGAATAGATGTTTGATTTGTGTTCAATTCAAATGTGTTCTGTTATTTATTACGATCTTATTGAGTTCTTATCAATTTGATACCAACCACGTTCTTACAACAGCGGCATCCTTTTGTTGTTGATTACTCAAGGGGCTTTTCGTTACCGTAATCGCATGATAATTTGTTGATTTATTAATAGACCTTTAGGTGTCAAATCACTAATTCACCAATCAGAGCTTAGATTTCTTTCAAACCTACAAATTTTTCCTGGTAAATTTGGATAGTTTCAGTTAGAATACATGTACA
This sequence comes from Bathymodiolus brooksi, assembly GCA_963680875.1. NCBI lineage: Eukaryota > Metazoa > Mollusca > Bivalvia > Mytilida > Modiolidae > Bathymodiolus > Bathymodiolus brooksi. The sequence continues at coordinate 19,911,588 of OY804585.1, forward strand.
ATGTACTTATATAATAATATAAGGCTATAGAAAGCAGTTTTAATTGAAAATTATGTAGTTAAAACCTGGTAATTTAAGTGATCCCAGAAAAATTAGTTTGACTGCTTAGCATTTTCTGTTAATTTTTCAAATTGTCAATTTGGATTTCATGTTTTAGAGTATTATTTGGCTGTAACAGTACATTTGAACATCCAGCTTACTTAAACAGTGAACAAAATGATGTGGAGGCATATATTTATTGAGTGTTGGGGGAAATTATAATTGTGCACCATCAGAAATTCCAAGACTTGAATATCAATAAATCATATTTTTGCAAATTTGATGGAATTTGAAGGAATTTCAACTAAAAATCTATATGCAAAAACTTATTTTATGTCTTAAACTACATAATTTATGGGGTAAAAGCATGAATTAACAAAATTAAGAATGACATGAACTCATTTTATGTGACGAAAAAAAGGGGGGGGGACTAAATGCAAACATTTCATAGTATTTAGTTATTAAATATACAACTGAGGCATATATATGTGTTAAAATTGTTTATTATGTTTAAAGAAATTAGCTTAATAACTGTAATATATAAGAGAATAGGTAAGTTTTGGTATATTACACAATCTGAACTCAACAGCTGTAAATGAAGATATTTTCATCAAAAATCTTCAAGGGGGTACCTTTGCATTTGAACACTTATACTTGCAAATATCAGACAGCCACATACCCTATGAGGTTTTTTGGGTTGATATTGCCTAAGGGATATAAATTAGGCCAAAAAATGGTTAAAGAAACAAGTTTTTTTGCTCTTTAGGTCTCAAACCACTAATTCACCAATCAGAGCTTAGAACATATACGAAAGTAGTCCCTTTTCAAGAAAAAAGGTCCCTTCACTTTGTAGTATTGTGAAAACTACTGAATGAAGTGGATTAATTAAAATTGATAATTGAAGTTAAATGTTGATGCATGACCTATAAATACTGAAAATCTTGGGGATGACCGAGTTATTTTTAGAGTAGGTGTTTTCCGTAGCATGGCATTTCACTGCAAGACTTTAAACATGCCCTGATATTTTGACAGAACGTAGAGGAATCATGTACGTTTCAGAAAATATATGGTCTTGGAAAGGTTAAACTTAAGATAAAATGGCCAGGTAGGCTCGAAAAAACACAAATTTAGTAGAAAACCTAAAAGAAATTAATTAGTGGTTTCACACCTTTTGGCACTTTCCTGGTTTGATTCTAAAATTATATATGTGTCTTAAAGGGAGATAACTCCTGTTAAACGTGCAATTTTAGAATCAAACAATCTTGCGGTTAACTATAGAGTTGATTTTCGCGGCTGGTTCTATGGATACTGTCTTTATTGGCAAATATGAAAAGGGTTATAGAGGAAAGAGTCGAACAATTTTTGGGAAAGCCTAGCAGCATGCAACAAACAACCAATGCTAACACACATGTGCATTGGCAGCTAATGAAATTGATCTTTTACGTGAAATAACCGTGGATTTGCCGTCGTGGTCGTGATCGTATGTTAGTTGGATTTACAACAACCTGTGCAATCAGTGTCTATCACCACATAAGTTGTGAGTTCGAACTCCGTTCATGGCGAGGTTTACTTGATACAACATTATGCGAAAACGTTTGCCAGTGACTTGCGACAGGTCGGTGGTTTTTGCTGGGTATTCCGATTTCCGCCACCAATAAAACTGACCACCACGATTTAAATTACAATATTGTTGAAAGTGGCGTTAAACATCATAACCTTAACCCCTGGAATTCCCCAAATACGTTCTGTTCTGTGGTCAACTTATGTATTTGATTCGTCCCGTGCTTCCAGCGTTCGCCCCTTACGGTGGGATTATACACAGCAGCAGAGAAACCAGTGATTCCTTCTGGGGTATAGTAGTTGGATTTATATCTACCCCTGTAGTGGGTATCAGCTCTAAGTTTTAGGTGTTCGACTCAGCCACCAATGGCAAACTATACTCGACACAACTTTATGAAATAAAATTTGTCCGCGACTTACCAAATATCGATGGAGTTTTGTGGTGCTCCGGTTTCCTTCACCAATTAAATGGCCCACCCTCCTATAGCTGAAATATTCTTTAAGCATATCTTAAATAATCGTGATTCATGAATATTCAGATGTTGTACTTTGTAAGTTCTTTATTAATAAATAAATAACTGTTGTCCAGAACTTAAAAGACATCATGATTTTATGAATATAATGCGAATATGAATACCTCTTCTTCTTGATACAGCCTCATCGCTGGTGTACTGGTTAGCGTGCTCGTCTCGAGAGCGGTAGATCGTGGGTTCGAGTACCGATCGGGTCAAACAAAACACTATAAAATTGGTAGCTGTCGCTTCTCCGATAAGCACGCAGCATTAAGGAGAAAGAGCAAAGACTGGTTGACCCGGAATCAGAATAATGTGTCGGAGTGGGGCGACATGTCTATTCGCGGACTGTTGTCTCAGCGAGCTAGTACTACATAAAATCCAACTGCGCGTGTTGGTCTAGTACAAAGCGGACATCATCTTCATCCTCATTATCCTCTCATTGACATTTAACTTGTACGCGCCATGATATGGCTAAAATTGTTGAGTTTGTGGTAAACAGCAACCACTCACTTCCTCTTCTTGATACAAAGCAACCTGTTATAGTGTGAGCATGATCATATTATACAAGTATAACGAGATCCTCATCTGAATTTTAGTAATCACCGGAAATAAATTTTTCTAACAATGTCCACCTATTCATATATGTATTTGATTGAAGTACTCTCGTTCCGGTTTTAATTTTGAGCCATAAATAATTGCTTATAAAATATATCTGTATTTTCTAGTCTAGACCATATTAGAAATTTTAATGATGATGAGGTCACATAAAATTATATACATATTGTATATAATGAAATAAACTCTGTATTAATCGAAGGACATACCCAAGTCCATGCAAGAAAATTTGTTTTAGAATTAAATTTTAATGTTGTGCAATGTATAATTATAGCATAATGTTTAAAAATTTCATTATTCAAATAATATACCTGTGTATGCCACGCTTCTTGCAGATAAAGAAAAAGCTTGAAATAGTTCCAAATAGGCAAGGGTGTGTTATGAGTGGTCTCTTGTGGCAATCAAAATAGCAGTTCATTGGCCCTTCACAAAGTCACCTATTGATCACGTTTCTTCCCTTTTTGATTAAGCTTGTTCTTGTCGTGAAAAAAAGGTATGTTGGCAAGTGAAGTTGACGTTAAGCAACTAACAATCAATCACATAGCTGTTCTAATTAAAAAATGTTGCTTTTATTCTTGTTTGTTTGGTGAAATTTTGAAAACAATCACAAATTAATGACATACACGTTGTATAAGTCACAGACAGTGTTGTATGATGAAAACATATACATCAAATATACCTATATCAATTTCGTCAAATAATTCTATCGTAGCCACGATCGTATGGTAGTTGTTTGCCTTAACATATACCTATATATGTAATCGGTACTTATCACCAATAAGGTTGTGAGATATACTCTCTTACGATTATCGGTGACTAGCGGCAGATCGATAGATTTTTACGGGTACTCCGTTTCGCCAGTAAAACGAACTACCGTGATATGACCGTTTTTCAAAGTGGCGTTAAACACCAATGATTCTTACCGTAAATAAGCTTTTGTTATTAGCTTAGCTAAATATTCCTCTTATTTTCGCGGAAATCAAAAGTTAATAAATGCATGTATATTATTTCTATTAAATTGAAAAGAAATTCTGAAATTAACTATATACATGTATATAATACATATATAAATCCGTGTTTCAATTTGATTTCTTATCAAAGGTTACATATGGACTCAATGCTTATCTTACAATGAATTTCTATAAGAACGACAAACATCATACTTAACGCCCTTTCCCATAACATGGTTAAGTATAATTTTGTCACACTAATCCATTATCCAAAAATGTTATAGATTTCACCAAGTATCCCACGATATGAATATGGCCATTATCTCAAACCCCACGAAACTTTCAGTATAAAATCGCCTGGTTAAGCAGGAATAAAGAGATACACTCCAACAGATTTAGTAATATTCTAACAAAATGGTACGAATCCAAAAAGTCGACGGATTATAAAATTTTTGTATAATCTTTTTTTCATTACAAAATATTTAAAATCTGACCTTTTGTGGTTTGAGAAGATGTACAACACTGTAACATTGTGTTCAGAATAAAAAAAGAAAGACAGACCGTTTTGTTGCCTCATTTTCACGGTATCATCGTTTTCTGAACTCTATCTATATCGATCATGTCTCTTATGCCCCATTGCAGAAGAACGATAGCTCAGAGGGTGCTTGTTATTTGCTAAATAAACATTGCTTTGATATCTACGTCTTGGTGGTCTAACCCACGTTATTCAAACTTAAGTTATGCTTTCTTCATAAACTGACTGAAAAAGATCGAAATTTAAAAAGGTCAGACGACAAAGCAATTGCTGAACATAAACGAAAACGTGCTTTTTATATCAAAATGATCTCTAAGATATCGAACTTCAGATATAACGCATATTTAATGATATTTAAAAACACCGAAAAATCATTGTATTTCATAGAATATAAAGTCTTTAGGTGCCAAATAATTACCTTATTTATTATACACGATCCCCAGTTGGTTCAAATTTAAACTTAAAATTGAATATTGCTGCTTCCCCACAAATCCCTCATCAACATTAAAGAGTAACAGTAAAGACTGGTTTGTTCGGGATACTGTGTCTCAAGTGGAGCACCATGTCTACCTGTTAACGGTTGTTTTAGTGAACTAACACTATAAAGAAATTCCAGATCAATGTGTTTGTCTAGTACAACAGATATCATCATCATCTTGTGAAAAGGATTTTTTTGTTGTTCGCACCAATCATACTTACACAATCGATTTTTATTTGAATGGTACCCGAGTGGATTATTCATCTTTTATCTCTATTTGTCATAACCTGATTAACAAATGCTATTTTATCATATGGGGGCTTGAGTAGCCCAACGGATAATATCGTTGACATCTGACCACAAGCTTATAGCCGACACCGCAACAGTGGATTGGAGAGTCAATAATCACCTCAGGTGTTGATATTACCAGACAACTATCCATGCTAGAGAGTTTTTAGCTACGACCAGCTGTACGTGATAACCGTTTTGATTTTAATCCCCACTACATGTCGGTTAGCCACAATATGACTGAGAACTTAATGATAAAATGAAAACCAAAAAAATACCACACTGTCTGAACTGTTCAAAAATCTAATAGAAAAATCGCATAAAAAGACAAAACGATATCTTCAACACACGTATATATGCCTGCTTGTTTTCCTGATTTGGTAGAGACATTTTATTAAAAGGTGGGGGGTTAAACTAGTTTTATGGGCCTAGCCCTCCCCCTACTTAGTGAACCGATGTTGGCATGCGAAAGCTTTCCACTATAAATTACACAGACCATAAATACCATAATCTCCATAACTAATTTTATTTATTTCATATGCATCTTTAAACGTTTTAATTATATTTTGATTTCAATTAAGCAAATTGATCGTACATCTGTTGAAATAAAAATTAGAGAAAACCGAAGTGGAAATCAACTATTGAAAATCCAGAGACATGGGCAACATTGGGAACAAAACACAGAACGAAGACAAACAAACCATAATAATTAAACAAAGACAACCAAAAGGATGAGCAACACGGACCTCGCTAAAACAAAAAACCGGTGTGCACTCATCTGCGCGCGAAAGGTAAGCAGTTCCTGTTTCTTATGGGATATCCATCCGGTTACTAATAATCCAGTCCGGTAAAAGTCTTGACAATGAACAGGGAAATAAATAAAAATATACAAAAAGTGAAAAGATCCATTGCCATATGAGGAATGGATATATCGTACAATTTATCATTTTCATGCAAAATATGCACAGGCACCGATTGCATATGACCACGACGGCGTTTCTGGAATAACCTTCATCAGCATCAGGTATGCCAAGTATCATATAGAACACGTTATATAATATTTATGTGAGTGATTGCTGTTTAACACCAAATCAGCAATTTTTCATCTATATCATGGCGAGAACAAGTTGAATTCGATGAACTGATGATGATGTACGCTTTGTACTAGAGTAACAGGGTTAGTGTGATTTTAACAGAGCTAGCATCACTAAAACAGCAGTCCACTGTACACATGTCGCTCCACTCTGAAATATTATTTTGATTCTGAGCCAACCCGTCTTTGCTCTTTCTCCTCAATACTGCGTTCATAGCGGAGAAGCAGCAAATACAAATTGTATAGTCTTTGGTTTGACCCGACCGGGGCTCGAACCCAAGATCGACTGCACTCCAGGCGAGCATGCTAACCATTACACCACCGAAGCGGTTAAATAATATTTTTGTGAAGGTTGAACCTTAGTAAACTATTTATGTTTAACATAATTTGAATCCAATATACCAGAAATGTAAATAAATAAAGAAATGAAAAACTATTTGTACAAACATTTTTGTAATAATTATAAAAACGGATACATTTTCATCATCTAAAGTTCAGTTCAGAAAAAAAAATACATTTTCTTTAATGATGTACATAACTTAGGCAATAAATATTCATGGTCCGTTGAACATAGGTAACCAAAGATGTTACCTGTAGCTACATACATTTTTGATGAACTACATCAAGCTCGCTTTGTGTCAGTTATGTAATGATCAGTTTATACAACATAAATACCTTACAGCCTCATCATTACTTTTTTGTGTCCTTTGTGTTGCTGGTGATAAATGCGATATTTACTTAGTGTTTACACCGACAACATATGTGCACTTTCATAGTGATAACGACGCATTATCGTTATATCTGTTGCTAATCTATAATTAACCTTCTTGTGGGCTGATAGTAATTTTTTCTATGGTTTTGCTATGGTGATAGATGTGTTTGTTTCTTAATAGTTTAGTTAATGAGACACTGTAAATAAACATTAGAGACAACTGAAGTGGCAATCAAGAATGGACAATGCAGAGACACTGTAAATAAACGTTAGAGACAACCGAAGTGGCAATCAAGAATGGACAATGCAGAGACACTGATAACATTGGACACACAAGACACCGGGGGAAGACAAACAAAACACAAATAACCCACACAACACAGAAAGCAAACAAGATGGGCAACACGAACCCCACCACAAACCGGGGGTGAATCCAGGTTCTCGCGAAGGGTAAGCATTTCTGATTCTGCTATGACACCCGTCGTGTTACTCATATGTATAGTCAAGTCCGATAAAAGTCTTGTCGGTGATAGAGGAATGACAAAATCTACGTAGAAAGGAAAAGATCCATCATCATTTGACGATACATAACCCAACTCTTCACTCTCAACGACCGCCAAATCTAAATGTGTCGTGCAAAACATATTTAATTTACCAAGCAGACCAACAACTGATAAATATATTCTTCATAACCCAATTTGATATTGTTTTTTTTTTCCTTTTTAACGCGACACTGTTAAGCTATCTAAAGAGTTGTTGACACTCATTAAATTGGTGGCTGTTTTAACAAGCAAAGCAATACGTAGCTGTTTATACCTAAAATCCAGTGATAGATTTCATTTTCACAAGTAATCATAAAGTGTATTATTAAAATGGATCAATAACCTCATTGACCATCCAATTTATTATTTAATCCATCGAAATGATTATCGTAAAATTTGATAAACAGGAAAAATATATTTAATAAATTATTTGACAGTGTGGTGTTAGAAAAATCGTTTAGTCATAAGTCGTAAACAATGTACGTTTACAAACATAGAACATAATCTTAACATAAAGACCAATATCTCCCCGAGGCTTAGATAACCTTAGCTATGGCTTGGCTCTATGATTGGATAGTTTGAGTTGTTTTCCGTTCTTAAACTGTCTGGTATTTAAATTGTTTGTTTTCCAATAGTTTGTAGGGTCTGTACATGTGTAGTCTAGTGCTTAACGGCCATTGACCTCTGACCACAAGTCTAACAACTATGAGTTTGGTTCGAGCCCGATTAGACCCCTTTCGTTTCCAAACACGTATCCATGGCCGGGGCGTGGGGGGTTGATAGGTCAGTTTTCTTATATCTGTCCAGGCTATCACCCAAACCCCAACACTTCCCCCACCCCAATTAATTAAGTCTGGTGGTCATGTTATAACTTAACAATTGCTGAAAGTAACGATAAACACATATTTAACACTTAAAAAATAATTTGAGGTCGACTACCTCTGAAGAGGTTATCTATAGACATGGTGTACTAAATCTATATTTGTATATTTGATGTTTGTCACGATGTATATGTATATAATAGTTCTAAGATAAAAAGAAATACAAAAAATATCCCACTGTCGGAACACTTCAAAACTCCAATAGAAAATTGCATTGTAAGAGGCAACTACGATACCCCTAACATACAGAAACATGACCGCTCAATTCCGGGCTTGGTACAGGAACTTCAATAATGTAAAATGGAATTTACCATACTTGATAACAGGTACATAATCTACAGCAATAGGTAATAAAGCATTGAATTCATCGTTAGTCTACAAAGGGGTTTCGGAAATTCTATTATTGCTGTTTTTCGTTGACAGTCGGCATTCGCTAAGCTATATCGTGACTACAAGAATTAATGAAGTCTACACGAATGGGATGCCATGGTACAGACAAAAAGACAACGGTATCTTGAACAACCTATCATGGCAATGATAATGGATCATTGGTCATGATAACGTAACAATGTTTTCTTTAGCCATCCACCATGACAGTGAAAATATCGTTGTTCTAAAAAGGATATTTTGAAATATCTACTATAGCGTAGAGAAATAATTGTCCAGATAAGTAGGTGGTGTTATAATTAATTAATCGCCATTGTGAGACTTCAACCTTATATAAGGCTAACACTCCATCGTGTACCAGACAATCGGTAAAGAGATCAGCGACAACGACGGCGTGTGGCACGTAAGCATGTCTATCAATCTTGACAATCAGGGAAGTGGCGACAGAACCGGAAACGTAATGTCATATGTAATCACCTTTAGTAGTCTTGATAAGCTGGCACTAGTGTCTACAGCGACCGGAGACGCAGTGTGATACTATGTAAACTTCATTATCGGTCTCGACAGGCAATGAATAGTGTTAGCACTCAGCAGCGTAGTGTGTGATACATAGCCTTTTAAATCAGTCTTGTAAAGCAACAATCGGTGATGTATTGTGATACGCTATCTTCTTTATCAGTCTTGACAAGCGGGGAATAGTGTCAACAACAATCGGCGATGTATTGTGCTACGCTATCTTCTTTATCAGTCTTGACAAGCGGCGAATAATGTCAACAACAATCGACAATGTATTGTGATACGCTATCTTCTTTATCAGTCTTGACAAGAGGGGAATAGAGTCAACAACAATGGGTGATGTATTGTGATACACTATCTTTTCTATCAGTCTTGATAGGCGGGGAATAGTGTCAACAACAATCGGCAATGTATTGTGATACGCTATCTTCTCTATCAGTCTTGACAAGCGGGGAATAGTGTCAACAACAATGGGTGATGTATTGTGATACACTATCTTTACTATCTTTTCTATCAGTCTTGACAAGAGGGGAATAGAGTCAACAACAATGGGTGATGTATTGTGATACACTATCTTTTCTATCAGTCTTGACAAGAGGGGAATAGAGTCAACAACAATGGGTGATGTATTGTGATACACTATCTTTTCTATCAGTCTTGACAAGCGGGGAATAGAGTCAACAACAATGGGTGATGTATTGTGATACACTATCTTTTCTATCAGTCTTGACAGACGGGGGATAGTGTCAACAACAATCGGTGATGTAGTGTGAGACGTTATCTTCTCTATCAGTCTTGACAAACGGGGAATAGTGTCAACAACAATCGGCAATGTATTGTGATACGCTATCTTCTCTATCAGTCTTGACAAGCGGGGAATAGTGTCAACAACAATCGGTGATGTAGTGTGATACGTTATCTTCTCTATCAGTCTTGACAAGCGGGGAATAGTGTCAACAACAATCGGCAATGTATTGTGATACGTTATCTTCTCTATCAGTCTTGACAACCGGGGAATAGTGTCAACAATAATCGACAATGTACTATGATACGCTATCTTCTCTATCAGTCTTGACAAGCGGGCAATAGTGTCCACAATATTTGGGAATGTAGTGTGGTGTGATATGCTGTCTTCTCTATTAGTCTTGGCAAGCGGAGAATATTGTCAACAACAATCGGCAGTGTAATGTGATACGATTTCTTCTCTATTAGTCGTGACAAGCGGGGAAGTGTGTCAACAACAACAATCGGCAATGTATTGTGATAAGCCATCTCCTCTATCAGTCTTGACAGGCGGTGAATAGTGTCAACAACAATCAGTGGTGTAGTGTGATAAGTGTGATACGCTATCTTCTCTATCAGTCTTGTTGACAGGCGGTGAATAGCGTCAACAACAATCGGTGATGTAGTGTGATACGCTATCTTCTCTATCAGCCTTGACAAGTGGGGAATAGTGTCAACAACAATCTGGAATGTATTGTGGATACGTTATCTGGTTTCAACAACAATAGGCAATGTAATGTAAATGTTCACTCCAAGTCTTGACAAGCAGGGAATTGTATCAAAAACAAGAGCTAACGTAATATGTGATAGTCGTACAATCCATCCTTAAATTTATTTTAACAAAGCATAAAATATATGATAATGGACAAAATAGTGTGAACATTTCTCTTCAGTTTGATTTGTTCAAAACAACCGCATACTCCACAATACATAATGTAGACAAAGTTTCACCGACCATCCACAGTAGACACATTTACAAGCGATCAAGAACATGCATGAGGTACGACGCGTGGAAATACAATTTCAGTATATCAGCAACCAAAACGTACATTTAATTAGGCTACACATAAATGTATTCCTTGACCTTTACTTTGATGTTAATCATGGTTCGACATGCTTCTGACATGTCAGACTGAATAAATGGTTAAAACAAATATACTTGACAGACAAGAAAACGAATGCTAAGAAGTTTGTGGTAAATAGAAACAATGTTATTCACCCAGGTGGTAACAAGGATGAGATGTTTTACATATACAAAGGGTGCAAAGTATTAATAAAGAAAAGCTCTTCAATGGAGGAGAATTAGACTGTCAGTTCCTTAACGGCGGCCATTTAATACAACTTGTACGTGTCTAATTATATTTTCTCTCTCGTTTATTTGCCATATTTTGGATTATTTCTATATTAATAAACAAGAATTAGTTTAATTTGTGTCAGACTGTTTATACTTAAAATAAACTCTTCTACTAATTGATAAAAATGCATAAATAAATTAAATTCCAAAACAATGTGTGCTGACTTATTACAATAATAGATAGCATATTATAAGTAGTTGCAATATTTAATTTGGACAGGCCACGATATACTGAAATACTGCTAAAGTTGGCGTTAAACACCAATCAATCAATCAATCAATCAATCAATCAATTAATTGCATTTGGATAATACCAGAGAATATCTGATAGCATTGTGTAAGCAATGCTGATCACCAAGTTATATGTGAGGGTTGGTATTTTACTCATATGTTAAAAGCACCCCGATCATTTCACTAAGAGGTGAGGATTAGGCCTATGATACTAGTTTAATCCAGCCATCATTTATTGAAGTACCTGTTCCAAGCGGTTACGTATATGTGTGCTATGGGTATCGATTTTGACTCTGTTTCTATGATTCTTCGATTGGACTTTGGACTTGTTCCGACAGTGTAGTATTATTTGTTCCGACAGTGTAGTATTATTTGTTCCGACAGTGTATTATTATTTGTTCCGGCAGTGTAGTATTATATGTTCCGACAGTGTAGTATTATTTGTTCCGACAGTGTAGTATTATTTGTTCCGACAGTGTAGTATTATTTGTTCCGACAAAGTAGTATTATTTGTTCCGACAGTGTAGTATTATTTGTTCCGACAGTGTGGTATTATTTGTTCCGACAGTGTAATATTATTTGTTCCGACAGTGTAGTATTATTTGTTCCGACAGTGTAGTATTATTTGTTCCGACAGTGTAGTATTATTTGTTCCGACAGTGTAGTATTATTTGTTCCTACAGTGTAGTATTATTTGTTCCGACAGTGTAGTATTATTTGTTCCGACAGTGTAGTATTATTTGTTCCGACATTGTAGTATTATTTGTTTTTCACTTCATGTAGTGACATTTTATACCTACTTTGTGGGTCTTTATAACATATTTTTCTCACTTTGGAGAGACTCCTATCATGACAAATCACATAAAATTTGCAAAACAAAATGTGCTTATATTATACTAAGCGTCCAATATATAATAACAGCTTTAATGCAGTGCACCAGATGTCTATTTCTGTATGTAATTTCTTCAGTGATACTTGAAATGAAAAGCAAAATGTAAATTTTCATTTATTGAAAAAAGACTCATTACTCCTATAACTATCACCAAGCACAACTAAGGCTAACATTAGTTAACCCAGTAAATAAATGTTAGAGAATACCGAAGGAACAATCAAAAATGGACAATCCAGAGAAACATAGGGTAGATAAGACGAAGACACACAACAAACAAAAATACAACACAATATGTGTTTGACACCACTATGCACAAACAAACACAGACTTGATCCCTCCTAAAAACAACCGGAAATTGTTGAAACTACCAAAAATTTTAATTTTGACATCTCATTGTAATATTAGAGTTTGTGATCACCCTTGAACTTTTATAACCTGTACACAAAAAAAACCCAATATTTCTGGACATTTGAGACTATGCAAAAAAATAGCACTGTTGTGTAACATGATGCTCATGTCTGTCATAACTGAAGATTAATGAAACTTTAAGGATTTATTTGTAAATAGCAATAGAAATTAAAACACAGAGAGCTCCTGTTTTCATATTTTTGTTTTCATTAAAATGTCTTAGCCTTTGTATTAAAATGTATTTGTACATTGGATTATCATGTGGTCCTATTTTTTGGCGCCAAGTGTTAAAATATAAATGAAACGTAATATAAATCTTGATTTTCAAAAATTCTGCATTCTTCTATATTTAGAGCTGTCATAGATAAAGAAAAACAAATTTTATGTTCCATTTCACAGCTTAACATAGAACTTGCCTTGCAAAACGTCATATTCTATTTTAACAGATTAATAACATACGTTTTGAAAGAATAATTAAAAAAAAAATTGTGTTTTGAAAACGATAATGGCTTGTGAATATTAAAAACTACTTGATTGATTAGTTGATTGATTGATTGATTGACTGATCGATTAATTTGTTTAATGTGAATAGTATTTCAGCTAATTTCCTGATTTTGCTCATTTGATACACCACATGTTAATCATGCTCTTTATTTTGTTATGACGCAAACATTCTAATTTTGGAAGCGATCTCGAAATTGATTAATGATAGGGTTATTGTGGTTTAATGTCACTGTCAACATTATTTCATATTTTATCGTGGCGGTCAGTTTTGTTGTTATAGTAGCAGCAGCAACGACCTGCCGCAAATCATTACGAAACTTGGTCACATAACGTTGTATCGAATACACCTCGCCATAGACGGGAAAAGAACTCACAAATTTAGAGGTGAAAGCTACTGGCTGCATAGAAAGGTATCAATTTAATAAATACAGTTAAACCTGTATTAAGAGGTCACCTTTGGGACAAAGAAAAAGTGGCTTTATAAGACAGGTGACATCTTAAAAGAGGTTCATTTCATATGATATGTTCTATGACAGGACAAGAAAAAGGTGACCTTTTAATACAGGTGATTGATTAATAGAGGCGACTGCATGGGCATGCTTGACTGAACTATGCGATACCTACCATGATGGTATCGATAAGAAGAGTTTGAAGATACCAAAGGGGCAATCAGAATCCGTATATCGAAGAGGAACAGACAACACAATTGCCAGAAGAAAAAGTACAAAAGGACAAACAAAGATCTACAAAACATACATATAAAACTAAAGATCGAATACCACGAACCCCACTAAAAACCGGGGGTGCTCCAGAATGAATGGTAAAATACTCGACACACAATAAGAGACATGTCAAGAGGTTTTTGGCAAGCTATACTGAGTGGTAAGATAGTATACAAATAAAAACATTCATTATGTACTTATAATGTAGGATTCTAAGAAGGTGTCAGTGTATTAAAAGAAATGGGTAATGCCCTTTAGATGTGGCATCCATCAAACACTACTTAATCGTATGTAGTGTTATGATCTCTTCTTATGACATTTCTTTGATTGATTTATAGGCAAGAGGCAAATATATATTTTCTATATAACAAGCTGCAACCTATAAAACCTCGGATGAGTACAAATAGGTGTGATATATAAGTTTAATATGCCAATACGTGTTTGTTGTAATTTTATATATATATTTGTTTGTTACAGTGTCGGACGATTAAGGTCAAGGTAACTATTTCACAAAGCATCCATTACACCACGTGTACGTAAATTGTTTAAGCCACTCTGATATTTTGCTATGGAGTGCTCAGTAACCATTTCACGAATTACTTTTTGTACTGTTAGTATTAATATTAAACTTAATTTAAAAAAGGTGTACATATTTCATATCGAGGCTTGAAGAATGAGTCACGTGTTACAGCACTCTGCAACATTTTATCGAGGTTAATATATTCAATGAGCAGAAATTATCGAATTCAATCAAGAATCCATGTTAACTCGTATCATACCAACTTCTACTTAGATTTAAAAACTCGTGCTCATTTCTTTATCAGCTCGTACCCTCAATACAGCCAATTTAGATACTAATATATCAGTGTTCCGTATTAATAACGTTCAAAGCATTATGTTTTAAGTACGTTTGCTAAAAATATGGGACGAGTTGATGAAGGTACGACTTGCTCTATTTCAGACCGAATCTGATTAATATATGGCGATTTCAAGTTGTTATTGTTCTTCATCGCATCGGTCCCCATCCCTCTCTTTATCAAACCAACTTTAAAGCAGGGTTAAGAGTACTTTAAGTAATAGCCAATTAAAAATCAGACATGGTGAAATTTGAGCGCAGTTAGTGTTTAATCTAACCCCAGACACCAGCCAAATCAAAAGAATTCATACAGCCAAGGGAAAATATTAGCACACATTCATAAAATAAATACTTGATTTAGTTATTAATTCCTTCATAGCCGCTGCTTTATAATGATA
Organism: Bathymodiolus brooksi; assembly: GCA_963680875.1. NCBI lineage: Eukaryota > Metazoa > Mollusca > Bivalvia > Mytilida > Modiolidae > Bathymodiolus > Bathymodiolus brooksi. Next base: position 19,926,847 of record OY804585.1, read on the forward strand.
ATTCATGATATTTTTGTAGCTTTGAAACAGTGTCAAAAAGATTAACATTCTCAGAGCCAACGTGTTCAAAGTGATAAATGTAGAGGCGTTCCGACTAGACTTGGTATTAATGGAGACATGCACTTTTCAAAAAAGTCCAGCTGTTTCCTCATTTTCTTAAGACATGCAGTACCATTTTGTAATAAAACTACCTGTTTTCTTTGATTAAGCTATTTTAACAAAGAGTGATAACAGTATTAATGATTTGTGTGTTAAACGTTATTGCCGAGATCTCAGTATAAACTAATCCAGTGATTTAAAGTTAAAAAAAAGTAGGGCGAAACTTTTTAAAATGGATTACCTTATTTTATATATTACATTTCATGGTATTGAAAACCAATGTAAAATAAGAATGCAAAAAAACAATTTTGCTTGGTTTATTTTTCTAAAATGAAATGAAAAACAATAAATGTCACAATGTCCGAACAGTTCCAAAATCGATGCCCCCAACTCACATATATACATGACCGCTCACTTTTCTGACTTGGTACAGGCACTTCAATAAAAAGTGGCGGGTTCAAACCTCTCTGCTTGGTAAAATAATTCGTCTTACAAATATCGTTATGTAGTGTTTACAACGTAAATATTATAATTAATGTATTATTTGATGCAGGGCTCCGTCATGGTCGTGATCGTATGATAGTTGGATTTACAACTACCTATGTAACTAGTGCCTATCACCACTAATGTTGTGAGTTCGCATCCCACTCATGGCGAGGTGTACTCGGTATAGCATTATGTGATAAAGTTTGTCACTAACTTGCGGAAGGTTGGTGATTTTCTTCGGGTACTTCGGTTTCCTCTACTAAAATAAAACTGACCGCCACGATATAACTGAAATAGTTTTTGGAAGTGGCGTTAAACACCATAATCCTAACCTTATGCATGATGCATAGCGTTTGAAATGGGACTGAATACGATATAAACCATCGTTAATAAGCAATTTTTATGAAATCGATGTAAAATGAGTCTAATAAGTACTTTTAGCTTACAGTAAAACCTGTATATAAAGGACAGTGAAGTGAACCTGAGAATGTGCACATTGAATTTGATGTGGTCTTAGACGGTGACTTTCTCAATGAGAAATTGCGCCCTTAAGAAAAATTTATATTAGAGTTTTGGGTAATTCTCTTATTATTTACTTACTTTTTAAATTTATGCCTGATTATTAAATTATGTACATTATGAGCAATTGCCCTTTATATACATGCTCAAATTGTATACACATTAAATGGGGGAAATGAAACGCCCTTAATAGACAGTGATTAGTTATATATGCATTTTGCATGTGTCCTTTAAGGTAATAAAAAACGTAGATATCTAATTTAGTGCGTGCGACGCGTTTCTGGAATAAACTTCATCAGGTGACGCTCAATATCGAAATATTGGAAAGCCAAATAATTTAAAAGTGTTAGAAGCAATAAAGCCAAAGGGTCTAAACAGTATAGCTGAAATCGGCAAAAGTCACCTATACATGAGGAGTGAGAATCTTAGTTTTGATAATAATTACATTATTTAGGAACTGTAAATTTCGATGCTAAACATTTCTAATAAACAAGATCAGTGCCGAAACATTGACTACTCGGTTTGACTGTATTCATATATTAACGGTAAAAATGTTATCAGTAATATACCATCTCTGGTTTGTGGCGTTTAATATGGATTCTTAAATTAACTATTGTTTAAAGGTGTTCTTAATTTGTCTTCTTCATAAAGATCAAAGGGTACAACATCTTGATTTCTGTAGCAATATAACAATTATGAGCATTATATTTCTTCGTCCATTTGTCGTGTTACGTTTTTCACAAGACTTTTACGAGCCCATGTCCGATTTATGACCCCAATTCCATTCAACTATTCAATTAGAACATAACGAGTCCTTGAGAAACAATAAAACTACAATTGCCTATATATTATGGGATCTTTTACTCAGTAATTTATTTTATAGACCCTCTTATACCCCGTAAACACAACTGCATAGGTGGGAGTTTCAACAGCTTACTTTATAAATGGGTAAATAAAAACGAAATCAACACTTATGAAAAACAATAAAAATGAATAAAGCGTCAACGGAGTTTAGAATTAAAATATTTCTATTGGTATACTTGTCTAGTTATGCTATTAGATATTTCTTCCACTCGAGACAGTTAACATAACAGTATTAAGGCCTGTTAGATACAGGTTTATTTTTGTCTAATGCTCATTACTGTCATAAATAGACATACAATGTATATCCTTGTCTCTGCCATCTACCAATATTTTCTAGAAACACTTCTACCCACAGATTTTCCAATTTCATGCGCTGTCATTGCTGATTGCTATATGGGTTCAAACAGGGTTGATGGTTAGGGGTATTGCGTTTAACGTCACTTTCAATAATATTTCATTTATATTGGGCCGGTCAGTTTTATTGGTGGAGGAAAACGGGGATACACGGAGAAAACCACCGACCTGTCGCAAGTCACCGACAAATACACCGAAGCAACAGACCACAATAATACAATGTATATGTTGTTCCACTCGGACACATTATCCTGACTTTCGAGTCAACTAATCCCTGCTCTCCACTCGGACACATTATCCTGACTCTCGAGTCAACTAATCCCTGCTCTCCACTCGGACACATTATCCTGACTCTCGAGTCAACTAATCCCTGCTCTTCACTCGGACACATTATCCTGACTCTCGAGTCAACTAATCCCTGCTCTTCACTCGGACACATTATCCTGACTCTCGAGTCAACTAATCCCTGCTCTTCACTCGGACACATTATCCTGACTCTCGAGTCAACTAATCCCTGCTCTCCACTCGGACACATTATCCTGACTCTCGAGTCAACTAATCCCTGCTCTTCACTCGGACACATTATCCTGACTCTCGAGTCAACTAATCCCTGCTCTCCACTCGGACACATTATCCTGACTCTCGAGTCAATTAATCCCTGCTCTTCACTCGGACACATTATCCTGACTCTCGAGCCAACTAATCCCTGCTCTTCACTCGGACACATTATCCTGACTCTCGAGTCAATTAATCCCTGCTCTTCACTCGGACACATTATCCTGACTCTCGAGTCAACTAATCCCTGCTCTTCACTCGGACACATTATCCTGACTCTCGAGTCAACTAATCCCTGCTCTCCACTCGGACACATTATCCTGACTCTCGAGTCAACTAATCCCTGCTCTTCACTCGGACACATTATCCTGACTCTCGAGTCAATTAATCCCTGCTCTTCACTCGGACACATTATCCTGACTCTCGAGTCAACTAATCCCTGCTCTTCACTCGGACACATTATCCTGACTCTCGAGTCAACTAATCCCTGCTCTCCACTCGGACACATTATCCTGACTCTCGAGTCAACTAATCCCTGCTCTTCACTCGGACACATTATCCTGACTCTCGAGTCAACTAATCCCTACTCTTCACTCGGACACATTATCCTGACTCTCGAGTCAACAAATCCCTGCTCTTCACTCGGACACATTATCCTGACTCTCGAGTCAATTAATCCCTGCTCTTCACTCGTACACATTATCCTGACTCTCGAGTCAATTAATCCCTGCTCTTCACTCGGACACATTATCCTGACTCTCGAGTCAACTAATCCCTGCTCTCCACTCGGACACATTATCCTGACTCTCGAGTCAACTAATCCCTGCTCTTCACTCGGACACATTATCCTGACTCTCGAGTCAACTAATCCCTGCTCTCCACTCGGACACATTATCCTGACTCTCGAGTCAATTAATCCCTGCTCTTCACTCGGACACATTATCCTGACTCTCGAGTCAACTAATCCCTGCTCTTCACTCGGACACATTATCCTGACTCTCGAGTCAATTAATCCCTGCTCTTCACTCGTACACATTATCCTGACTCTCGAGTCAACTAATCCCTGCTCTCCACTCGGACACATTATCCTGACTCTCGAGTCAACTAATCCCTGCTCTTCACTCGGACACATTATCCTGACTCTCGAGTCAACTAATCCCTGCTCTCCACTCGGACACATTATCCTGACTCTCGAGTCAACTAATCCCTGCTCTTCACTCGGACACATTATCCTGACTCTCGAGTCAACTAATCCCTGCTCTTCACTCGGACACATTATCCTGACTCTCGAGTCAACTAATCCCTGCTCTTCACTCGGACACATTATCCTGACTCTCGAGTCAATTAATCCCTGCTCTCCACTCGGACACATTATCCTGACTCTCGAGTCAATTAATCCCTGCTCTTCACTCGGACACATTATCCTGACTCTCGAGTCAATTAATCCCTACTCTTCACTCGTACACATTATCCTGACTCTCGAGTCAACTAATCCCTGCTCTCCACTCGGACACATTATCCTGACTCTCGAGTCAATTAATCCCTGCTCTTCACTCGGACACATTATCCTGACTCTCGAGTCAATTAATCCCTGCTCTTCACTCGGACACATTATCCTGACTCTCGAGTCAATTAATCCCTGCTCTTCATTCGGACACATTATCCTGATTCTCGAGTCAATTAATACCTGCTCTTCACTCGTACACATTATCCTGACTATCGAGTCAACTAATCCCTGCTCTTCACTCGGACACATTATCCTGACTCTCGAGTCAATTAATCCCTGCTCTTCACTCGGACACATTATCCTGACTCTCGAGTCAACTAATCCCTGCTCTTCACTCGGACACATTATCCTGACTCTCGAGTCAACTAATCCCTGCTCTTCACTCGGACACATTATCCTGACTCTCGAGTCAACTAATCCCTGCTCTTCACTCGGACACATTATCCTGACTCTCGAGTCAATTAATCCCTGCTCTTCACTCGGACACATTATCCTGACTCTCGAGTCAACTAATCCCTGCTCTTCACTCGGACACATTATCCTGACTCTCGAGTCAATTAATCCTTGCTCTTCACTCGCACTAATTATTTTGACTCCGAGTCAACTAGTCTTTGCTCTTCACTCAGAAACATTATGCTGACTCCGAGTCAACTAGTCTCAACTCTTCACTCAGACACATTATGCTGACTCCGAGTCAACTAGTCTCAACTCTTCACTTGGACAAATTATTTTGACTTCGAGTTAACTAGTCTTTACTCTTCACTGTGACACATTATTTTGACTCCGAGTCAACTAGTCTTTGCTCTTCACTCGAACACATTATTTTGACTCCGAGTCAACTAGTCTTTGCTCCTCCCTCGGACAAAACCGCATCGGTGGTATAATGGTTAGCGTGCTTGTCTCGAGTGTGGTAGATCGTGGGTTCCAGCCACGCTCGGGTCAAACCAAAGACTATAAAATTGGTATGTGTTGCTTCTCCGCTAAACACGCAGCATTACGGAGAAAGACCAAGGACTGGTTGCAGCGGAATCAGTATAATGTGCAAGAGTGGGGCGACATGTCTATCCGCGGACTGTTGTTTCAGTGAGCTAGCACTATAAAAAAAAATTGAATTAAGCATTTTGGTCTAGTGCAAAGCGGACCTCATCATTATCTCATTGAAAATTAACTTGTTCTCGCTACCTAGTCTCTTGCCCCTAAATACTAAAAGCAGCAAATTCTAAATACATAGTCTTTGGTTTTATCTGATCTTGAATCGAACACACGCTGACCTTTACACCACCGATTCGGTCAATACTTCTTTCATAATTGTAAGTAAATATCTATAACTAATGTTTACAATTTAAATTAAACTGGGGGAAAAATAAAGTTCGTTTTTAATAAAAACTTTTTAATTAACAACCGGAAATCCTACGTTGATTTCTCATTGACGATCACGTGCTTAAGCTTAGAGACTACATCAATCGCCATTGTCAATATTGGCAAGACACAAATGTCTAAAGTTTATGATAAACACGTCCAAATGGTCATTTTCTGATTTCTATTATCATTGTTTACCTAATTTAATCAAAAAAGCGAAAGAAAATTTATCAAATTAATTATGCTTAAACGTATTTGGTGAATGAATAGTACATTAAAGCACAATCGTCTGTTCGACTTGTCAAAATGATAAATTCTATTAATTTAAGGATGTGTTACAATGGCGAGACATTCTAAGGGGAAAGATGGGATTTCTTTCTTTAAATAATATCGGATAGGTCCAGCATGCATGCATGTGTGATCTTTTTATCTGTCTTATTTTAAATTTAATTTTCCAAATGAGTAAAGTCGAAAAGTTCCATGTGGTTTTCTAATGAATAATTTGTGTACCTCCCTTCGGTTACCCCCTTGAAACTCTATATTCTGTTTACATAGAATTAAATGGTCATCCATTTCAGTAAATAAATTTAAATGAACTTTTGAACTTAGTTATCACACCTTTAATACCCGGTATCTTTCCGTCTTGTATTTTATCTCAGTATGTACACAATTTCATGACTGAATTTAATAGATTTTATTCATTTCAGATGGACGGTTTCTGTCCCAGATGAGGTCGGGTGTCCCCCGCCTCGTATAATTTGACTTCTTTTAGCTTAACACATTTGGTTAAATAAAATTGTCATTAACACCACCACAACTGTCTTAACAGAGAACTAATTTTTTTCTATATCCTCGAGGGAACACCATGAAAGGTATCAAAGACACAAATCGTCCCTCGGACAAATGAATGCGTCTTGTATGAAGAATGTTACGTTCTGTACACGTAAAAGACAACTTACAGCAGTTCCTCATGAGAAACATTTTACTACGAGTGGTCGTAGATGACCCGTTCCAAGGCAAAAATTTCCGACCTCTTCCATTATATTCTATTTGTCCTGTGGTAATCTAGACTTCCGGCACTCATTGGGCCATTTTTATATTCACCATTTTTACATATGCAATTCCTTTTTTGTTTTAACTAATTCTCGTCATAAAGATCATGTTAATGCTTTTTTTTTTGGAGTAACGTATTTCTGATTGGACGTCATCAAATATTTGTAGGCATCAATTACATGACCGATGTCGTCAAACAGTTTGCGCATGGGGAGACAATATATCTGGTTATTTAAAAGTGCAAGTTGATGCCGATTTAACAGAAATTGCTTTAGTATGGTGATAACTGTAATGTATTTGAAGATTTGCCAACATCAACCGTGATTTGATGCTCGCAAATATCCGTACAATTTGCAACCTTCAAACCAACAAATAAATGATGACGGCAAATATTCAAATACGAAACAGTTATCACCTAAATGAAACACATTAATGTACTGCTTGCTTCATGTTAAACAAACAATCCATCAATATATTTTTTCTTTTATTTTCTTATAAACTGAAAAGCGTAAATAATATTCCAATTATTATTGAATTATTGAACAAAGAAATTAAACAGTAATGAGCAGACGATAACCAACTACATCAACGCCATTGAGTCATCTGACAAAGATCTTACTTAGTTAGTGCACACAGATATTATAACGCCACATGCGGACGGAAATATTAAGCCCTGGTTTAGGAAATGCAGAAACATGTGGCGGGGTTACACCGTTCACTTGAAAAAGGAATGCATATAGTGTTTATCTTTGTTATTATTTAAGTCCATGGAATGTGTTTGTTGAATGGGTTTTGTCTGTACTGCCATAACCATGAAAACGGGATTTAAACAAATCTGATTTCACAATGGTATGTCATATATCATATGAAATTGGCATGAAATAACGCACATTATTTCAGTAACTATGAACCATAAAAAAACATTATTCGTGGTAAAAATTTTAAAGGGGAATTTCGCTCTAACTTTGAACCGATTAGTGCACCTGTTTAACATACCATACACAACTGGCCCAATCACGTTGTGAACATAGAATTAATCAGCTTTAAAAAGGTATAATGAACTATATGGCATGTAAAAATGCATATCTATAAATTATGCTTGGTCATGGCTGACCGTATCACCTGCTGCGCATCCCATTGTTCAACCTTCCGGTATGCGAACGGACAAAAGCTTTGGAAACCCTTGGACTATAATTATCTCCTTGAAATCACCCCAGGATAAGTAAGAAGAAATAAGATATCTATAAATATATTTATACGTTTAACAATGGACACCGACCAGTCTGAAATGTGACATTTATTTAAAACCTCTTTTGTAACAGTATTACGGTCACTGTTTTTCTTTTCTTTATTCATGTTAAGTTACAGACGCTCAATGACCACTGGTCAGCATAAAATTACTATGGCCATTTTTCTGGCCTTGTAACAATTTAAATACATTTTTATGTCTGACCTGAAACTTTTTCGCATGTATAAATTCCCCCCCAAAAAATTGAAAAAAATATACATGTAGTTGCTTTAAAACTCATTGGTATAGTGTCACCGATTTAATATTTATATAATGATTTATAGAATATCATAACTGCCAATTCTAAATTTTATGTAACAGAAAAATGCCCCCCCCCCCCCCCGCACCCCCAAAACAACAAAACAAAAATACAGTCAAACTTGTATGAAGAGGTCACTTCTAGGGGAAGGAAAAAGTTTTTTTTTTAATTCATATGAAATTTTATATAACAAAAGATGAAAATGGTGACATTTTAATACAGGTGACTGCTTAATAGGGATGACCACATGGGCAGCCTTAACTAAATAAAAAGGGGACGACACCTATACCATGATAGTCGTCAAGTTCATATACCAAAACAAAAAGCAACCCATCTCACCCTTCCTAAACTCTTAAAAAAACCACAATGAAGCTAATTCTGCTTGGAACATGTAAAAAAAATGTGACCTGGTTAAAATGGTGACTGGTACATGTATCTCGACAGTAAGATACCAAGTACATGTATTAGACTTTATTAAAAAAAAACAAAAAAAAACATTAAGCTGTTTGGGTAAAATGATTTATTAAACTGTGTCATATTTGGTGAACTATAAAAGGAACAGCTATCAATGATATATTGTTTAAATATTGTTTCCATTTTTTAAAAGATTAAATGAGAAAATACCTTGGTGAGTATTTATGGAAATTTGTGATCCTTGTGGTGTCTGTATAGTATGTTTATTTTGATTTTGCGTTGGTCTTTAGACGTTAAAATATGTTACACGTGTCTAGAGTCTTTAGGGAAAAATACATCTTTCTAAATATTGAACATTTTAAAGCTTAAACGAATAATTTGTCTTTTTATTATAATGGTCTGTAATTGAAAATCATGTTATGTTTTATTTAGAATTAATAATTTTAAATATTTTATGTTACCACCCCTTAAAGCTTAAGTAAATAGTACTTTTCGTCTCATTAAACGAACTGCTGTTAAATTGAGTTAGAGTTTATTTATCCCACGGATTATGGCCTTTTTATTTGGTTTGGTCAATTAAATTTATTTTAATACACAAATTAAATTTCAATCAAGCGAAATTGATGTCAAAATAAAAGATTGATCGGTGTATCTGTTCACTTCTTCAGGCAATACAGCTGGTGTTCAACTGGTTTAGAATACCAGGGATTTTGGAATTTCAATGACTTTTATAGACATTCGGAATGCTATTCGTAAATGTTTAGTCAATATTTAATTGAAATCTATACTCGAAATATGGCCGGTGGTCACTTGAAATGACAAATGACCCAGTATTTGTAATTCAATTCAAGCTGTGGTCACGGTTTTTAAATTTTAAAGATATAACGACACCACGTATGAATGTCTACTTTTGTTTAAGAGATATTTAGAGACACACTTTTCAAATTTTCCATATATCTAGATGACACGGGATCACCGGGGGAATTTTTCAACACAAAAAAGAAAAAAATAATAAAATCTGTTAAATTTGGTTTAAAAACCTTTGGTAATTACAGATTTCTATACAAATTACAACATTAAACGTACACATTAACGATTCTACCACGATATATCAGAGATACTGGTAAAGTTGGCGTTAAACACCAAACAATCAAACGATTCTGTTTATTTTTCAATTACAATTTATTCAAAAATCATAAAAATAAACTTTTGACCATTACTGTGACATGTGTGTTAAAATGTAAATTACATGTGTCTTAGGCTGATAAATCTAATAAACTGAAACAGTGTCGGACAAGATATACCGAACCTTTTCCCAGTTTTGCGACGAATATATATATATATATAAACTCAATATTTGAGGACATTGTATAAAACCTGCAGGAAAATAGCAACAATCCATAGACGGTAATATTTTAGATTGAATAAGAAAATTAAACGATTACTCATTGTTTGCCTCATGTGATATTTTCTGTCAACAGGAAGTGAACTGATTTAAAACTAGTCCAAACTAGCTTACCAAAGCTCAACATGTAAAACATATGACAGTGATACCAGAAAAGGGGTACTTTGACAGTAACAGAATATAGCTTATTTATCGGTTACATTTATTTAGCTAATAAATGCAACAACTATGTGATAAATTAGATTAACCTATGGGGTATGGGTGTGTAATGCCACTTTCAACAATATTTCAGCTTTATGTGTGGGGGGGGAACTGGAGTATCTAGTTAGAGAAACCATCGACCAGCCGCCCGTCAATAACAATCTTTATCGCAATACGAGTACACTTCACAACGGGCGAGAATCCACTTTAACAAAATAATCGTGATTTAATGGGTACATTTGTAAATGTAAATCCAAATATCATGCAATCGTGCCCCTCCCCCTAATACTACGGAGTTGTAGATTCCCTGTTTTATATTATGCAACACATTTGAAACCATAAATTTACGATATTGAATAAGGGAATAAATATTTAATAGATTATAACCCTGTATGACTTCATAAATAACAACAAATTGTTGTGATTTTCCTGTTGATTGGTTTGTTATGCAAGACCATATGGGGGATGATATCAGAGAGGTGACGAAGATTACCACAGGGATATAAAGTAAGGTGTGATCGGAATCCCTTTGTCCTTTATCTTGATCTATCGTTACGAATTGTGAAATGGAATATTGAGATAGTGTCATTGAGAGAAATAACACTGTTCACATGCCCTCCAGAAAATATGGTGACAATGATACATATCAATCAAGCTAACAGGATCAATTATTCTGGAGACATTTCAATTTAATCCCCCGCTGATATCACATTAATGTATATGGTCGAAGAAGAAAAGATTGGTCGTATACATAACAACCGTTTAACTGGTCATAATAGATCCTGTTTAAGGATTTAATGACATTATCAATCTAACAAGGGAAATAAAAATCGAGTACACATTTATTTAGACAATACCCCCAGCATACCTAATGTCCAAATCTATTATGGAAACATTCCAGTTCAGGAGTAGGCCGTAGTGCTGATCGTATGGTAGATGAACTTACAACTACCTAAAGTATGCAAGCGGTGCCTATAACCACTAAAGTTGTGAGTTCGAATCATGTTCATGGAGAGGCGTACTCGATACAACTTTATGTGATAAAGTTTGTCAGTGGCTTGCGGCAGGTCGGTGGTTTTCTCCGGGTACTCCGGCTTCCTCCACCAATACACTGAGCGTCTTCCTCCACCAATAACACTGAGCGCCATGCTTTAATTGAAATATTGTTGAAAGTAGCGTTAAACACCATAACACTAACACAGGTTTAGGGTGAGGAAAATGATGCGTCTTCATAAACTGCATCTATGGCGTCTCATAAAGAAGCGGTTTTAAAATGTCGCTTTTGAAATAAATAATGTTTAACATCCAGACCATTAAAATACAAGACAAATGTAAGTATATTCTTGCATGAAATTTATGCCTGTACAGGAAAACACTTTTTACGACACGTTCATGGAGATATATATACCCTTCATACATTGTGCATATGTTCTCAGTCTATATTCTTGTAATTTGCTTTAAACGCCTGAAAAGGGACGAATTATTTATATACAACTCGCTCTTCGTACAAATCGGCAAACATCGGGTGACTCCGCATCTCTCATTTTGACGTTAGATGGGGGAACGGAAACGACCAAGTTGTAGCGAGTGCCTTCGGACGGGACGTAAATGTGTAGCTTGTGTTTGGAGAATGTCACACTTTATGCACGGAAAAGACCGTTTGCAATATCCCCATGAGAAACAGTTTGTTCTTTTTAGTTTTCTGTGTTGTCTTATTATGTGTGTTTACGTTCTGCGTTCCGTGTTGTGATGCCCGTTACAATTTCTACATAAGAACGATGTGTTTTTAATCCCAGTTATTTGTAGGAGGGTTCATGTCGTATTTATGTTATTTGTGTTTGTTTGCGCATATAGTGGTGTCCAACATATATTGTGTTGTGTTTTAGTTTTGTTTGTCTTCGTCTTGTGTACCCTATGTTGCCAGTTTCACGAACCTAGTATATGTTATATTGTACCAGTGCCAGCTAAATCATTCATCCGTAAGAACATTCCAAAGAAACATTTTAACATGTTATTGTGTGTAAACTTATTCTTCGCATGAGCATGGCTAAAATACTATCCACTTGACGTAACACAACCATTATCAATCAATCAATCAATCAATCAATCAATCAATCAATCAATCAATCAATCAATCAATCGATCGATCTTTACAGTCTAGTCAAAATAAGGTGCACTTGACGTTAAACAACCATTATCAATCGATCGATCTTTATAGTCTTGGGAAGATCGACTATTATCAATCATTCAATCGATCGATCGATCTTTACAATCTAGGGAGGAGATAGACCCGTAAGGCCATAAAACATTCACAGCATCCACTTACATTTTACAGTCTAGATGAATGTTCTTTCAACTTGTTAAAATATTTCTAAACTGTGTCACAAACCATTGTGACGTCAACCAGAGCAGGCCTAGTTTATGACATACTAGAAAAAACATGTCTTGTTTACACAAACACAAAGAAGGAATGTGTAGACACCTTGCTGCCATTGTAATTGGATGACATAAGCATATTTACATCTTTTGAACACCCTTCGCGTTTTTATCTACGAAAACAAGCCGTAGTATTTCACATTCCTTTACTAAAATTATTTGATCATCTTCAAGATTAGCAAATCTGGTTTTTTCTTTCTTTGCAACTTAAAACTATCCGTCATTAGACAGCCAAACTGTCACATATGATACCATTTCAAAGATTATGTTTTGACAAGTACAATAAATAATCGATGATTTTAAAACTTGAAACTTACACAGAAATGGGACCACGATGTCTCTTTCGTTATTTTGAAGTATCTTCACAGTTAGAATATTTAAAGAATTTTTCTTTTGAAAATTGTCACAAGTAATCATGACGTTTTTGTAAATTCAAATAATGTTTGCATATTATGACATCATTGACAGTTTAGTACTAAATAAATCTGTACTCTCTTCTCCCCGATGAACTGCTTAATCATCGTACATATTTAGATAAAATAAAATTGGATTTCTAATGTAGTTTTGTTTATATAACGCCTTTTCTGATTGGGTAGCTTCAAATATTTGCAGTCACCAATTACTCGATTGATGCGCATTCGCTAACAACATATCCGGTTTATTACAAATGCAATTTAATGATTATTATATAAATCAGAAATTGCATTAGAATGAAGATAACTGTAATACCATGTATTTATAGATTTCCTTACATCAATTATGGTTTGATGGTCGCAAATTTCTGTTTAATAACTCCTCTAACGCGTCATCAGTAAACATGATTTGCATTCATCAATTTGACATTTGATGCCGACAATTCTTCAAATGAAATTCGCTTATCTCCTAATTTTTGTCAAGCTATAATAATTTCCTCTTGGTTACGACAAGATTCGAAAATCCTGCGAACCATGCAAACGATGTATCATGTAGTTTTTATTTTCCACATAATAATAAAATATGTGCTTCGACGACATTTTCATTGTTATTTGGCGAAGTGTTCTTTGTTTGTTTATTTTAATTAGAATGCAGCACTATTCTCAATTTAAACTCACACAGCATCCATGTGGACAAAAACTAGTGTTAACAACAAAGTCGCTGAATAAACGTTAGAGAAAACCGAAGGGGAAATAAAGAAAGGACAATCCAGAGAAACATTGGGAGGGAAAAAAACACAGTACAAAGACAAACAAAACAAAAACAAAACACAGAAAACTAAAAACAACACGGAATACTGATGGTACGAGTATGTTTTCATGATGGCGAGGAGATTTCCTTCGGAATACTGTTAATTCAACTGTACAGTACATCCATTACATCTTTATATGATATAGTAGAAAGCAGGAAATGGCATTCAGACAGATTAACATCATCCGTAACCCACAGCTGATCACGCCACGATTACTCCCTATTCATCACCCGTGAGTCAACTGGTAGAGAAATCCTCGTTTCGTTGGAAAGGGGCTATTAATAGTTATAGTTACCAAGTAAATTCATCGTTTGATATTGTTAATCTCCTTCTTTTGGGATGAAGAAGCTATACAGAAAAATGTCGACTCCCATAATTTACAAGGAATTCCTTTCTTAATTTAGATACATTTGCAAGCTGTGATTTGATTGGCCATGGGTGAGGAGTGGAAAGTGATCGTAGCGTTACCGATGATGAGTGATGACAGTGATCGTAGCTTTACCGATGATGAGTGATGACAGTGATCGTAGCGTTACCGATGATGAGTGATGACAGTGATCGTAGCGTTACCGATGATGAGTGATGACAGTGATCGTAGCGTGACCGATGATGAGTGATGACAGTGATCGTAGCGTTACCGATGATGAGTGATGACAGTGATCGTAGCGTTACCGATGATGAGTGATGACAGATGAATAAATAATGTCAAATGTAATAATAGAGGGCAAACTTTTAGACTGCTATTAGTCAAACAACATTTCCACATATTCAATTTATAATTACCTATGCAATCCTTGTCTATCACTACTATCGTTGTGAGTTCGCATCCCGCTCAGACGAGGTGCACTCGATGCAACTTTATGTGATAAAGTTTGTCAGTGACTTAGGACAGGTCGGTGGTACTCCAATTTCATCCACCAATAAAACTGACCGCCACGATATACCTTAAATATTGTTAAAAGTGGCATTAAACACCATAACTCTTATCCTATTCGTGTAAACATCAACATCACATTTTGAAGAAAAAAAATGACAATTATTGACTGCGATTAAATGACTTGGACCGACACACTATACTAAATGTAATTATCTAATCGATTTCAAAAAGTACCATTTCATGACTTGCGCGAAATGGTACGTAATCTAACAAGCATATTTTCGTAGCTATATTTTGTTAACTATTTTTATAATGTATCTTTGCGTGGTACGAAACTAAAGGTCAGCTACTACATTTAATGGAAATGGCGTCATATAATTTGGTAACGACGTAACCCGCGATGTGACGAGACACCACAAGATATGTTTGATGTTTAGAAATTTAGCCTATTATACGCTTATTGTACATAATTAACGCGGTATGATATTTCTACGTTTTTATATCGATATATGCTTAATAATAGACAAATAAACGATTGCTGTACAATATGAGAGACGTTAAAATGGAGAGGGGCGTTGACCTGAAAAATTATGACAAAGTTCTTTGGAGCTATGATTTATTGAATTACAACTATAATTAAAAAACACATTTAGATACACGATTTGAAAATTAAATACAGAAATAGAAAAACTCCCAGCAAATTAATTCAACTTGGTGCCTTAATGCCCATTTATTTCATGTATTGGTTTAAATATATTCCGTTTTATTGTGATCCTGGTACATTTTGTATATTAAGATTTGACAATAATTATGAATATATAATTAAAGGTTGATAGAAATACCTATATCGAACGTGTCATGATCAAATGTGTATATTTTGATAATCAAAGGATAAAAAAACCTCTAAATTGTGTTTTTGATTTATGATATTCAACACCTCTCTATTATAACGTATTGTGTACTAGAACATGGAAACAATAAACAACATATCTATTGTTAAAATAATAGTAGCACTAGTCACAAAATAAATCTAAACAAAAACAAACAAAAACAAATAAACAAACAAAGACAAAAACAACAACATTAACAACTTCTGGAACGACATCAGTAGCAATTCAATATGTATATTATATATGAGTAACACGACGGGTGTCACTAGTGGAGCAGGAACTGCTTACCCTTCCGGAGCACCTGAGTTGTCTATCCTTCTTCGATTTACGGATTCTGATTACCCCTTTGGTATCTTCAAACTCTTCTTATACAACCTTCTGATCAAACTGACTTCCTGTACTTGTCATGAACATAGCCAAATTTCTGCTTTACAGGGCGTTTTATCAACTATTCAATTAATCAAGCCACAAACATAGGTTTCGAGCCCATACACCCACCTCATGTGTTAGTGTAGTCTGATAGTCAAAATACATCTGAAAGTGAAGATAACTAATACAAATAACCGAACGCAATCCTTAGGACGGTTTATGTATCAATTTAGATCATTCGTGCACAATCCGTGCGTGCCTCTTTCTGAGAGGTTATTCACTGCAATGGGGAAACATGTCATATTTCGAATTCAATATTCCGGGATCTAATGGAGAAAAGGAAACTTCCAAAAAGCCAAGTTCGTCGCAATAAACGATTGGTTGGTTTTGTTTAATCTTCGATTCTACTGTCAACTGACAAAACAGCGAATAAAATGGATTTAATAGGTTTTTTTTCTTCTTTAGAGATGCACTTACATCTAACAACATTCCGTATTAGCTCATGTCAGGTAACCTTTCATTTATCTTTGACCTTTCACATACATCTAACAACATTCCGTATTAGCTCATGTCAGGTAACCTTTCATTTATCTGTGACCTTTCACTTACATCTAACAACATTCCGTATTAGCTCATGTCAGGTAACCTTTCATTTATCTTTGACCTTTCACTTACATCTAACAACATTCCGTATTAGCTCATGTCAGGTAACCTTTCATTTATCTTTGACCTTTCACTTACATCTAACAACATTCCGTATTAGCTCATGTCAGGTAACCTTTCATTTATCTTTGACCTTTCACTTACATCTAACAACATTCCGTATTAGCTCATGTCAGGTAACCTTTCATTTATCTGTGACCTTTCACTTACATCTAACAACATTCCGTATTAGCTCATGTCAGGTAACCTTTCATTTATCTTTGACCTTTCACTTACATCTAACAACATTCCGTATTAGCTCATGTCAGGTAACCTTTCATTTATCTTTGACCTTTCACTTACATCTAACAACATTCCGTATTAGCTCATGTCAGGTAACCTTTCATTTATCTTTGACCTTTCACTTACATCTAACAACATTCCGTATTAGCTCATGTCAGGTAACCATTCATTTATCTTTGACCTTTCACTTACATCTAACAACATTCCGTATTAGCTCATGTCAGGTAACCATTCATTTATCTTTGACCTTTCATTCATATACAAGACACCAAAAAAAACCCGGGGTGAGCTCAGGTGTTCCAGAAGGGTAAGCAATTCCTGCCTCTTAAAGGGCACTCGGTTGTGTTACTCATATATACAGTCAAATCCGGTGAAAGTATTGGCAGTGATAGAGGAAAGAAAACATCTTCGTCAAAAGTAACTTATTCTCGCCGTGATATGGCTGAAAATGGCTTATTTGACATTAAAAAAAACAACCTTTCACTCGCTCTAATATAAGAGTGACATGTTTTCGACATCAAATATTGGATTCTCTTGTTGGTAATGGTATGGTTTCTTCGTTTGCATTACTAAATTCCCCACCATATCATGGACCAACTATCAGAAAAATATAGAAGGAATATACTAGTTATTGGTATTTTTAAGGAGAAATTATGTCTATGTTTTACCATTCATGACTATTTAGACCTATTAAATGCTATCAACGGTCAATGAATGTTTACGAAATAAGACATATTTGTATTTCTGTAAATGGCGCCACTAAAACGGTGAAATACATTTAAACGAATTTTGTCATGATTTTGAAAATAATATCATAATAATACATCAGAGAACTATGAAATTATGTTTACTTTATCATAAGACAGATCCATGATTTAAGTCGAAGACCGCTGTATAAAACGTAAGTGCAACTTACATTCTCAATAGTAATATTTGATTATCTCATTTCTTTATTTGATTTAAAAAAACCTTTCTGTTCTTTTCAATTAAATTCAGGACATTCACCTTAAATGTTTGATTGATAAACAGATAATAAAAACGTAAGAAAAGCAATATTATATGGCATTTGTTTTTTGTCGTAGAACAATAAATTGTTTATATGACGTAAGGAAAGCAATATTATATGGCATTTGTGTTTTGTTGTAGAACAATAAATTGTTTATATGACGTAAGAAAAGCAATATTATATGGCATTTGTTTTTTGTCGTAGAATAATAAATTTTTTATATGACGTAACAAGCTCAGATTTCTAGTGTAAAGCGCAATGAGGCTACTTATAATAAAAGATAATGCTGGATTTAATTGAATTAAAGGTGTTTAACAACTTCTTCCCACAAAAATCAGTTTCAACATAGTAGCGGCCAGTGATTACAGTTAGTGAGAGTAACAGGGGCACCCGACCGGGAACAACCAGGGACACCCGACCAGGAACAAACCAACAATCTTCAGGAAGTCACTAACAAACTTGATCACTCATAGACCGTAATGGTGGAAGTATTTGATAGACCACTATAGGAATATGTTTAACTGGCAGGTAGTTGATACAGTTGTCCTAGCAGTTGATACAGTTGTCCTAGCAGTTGATACAGTTGTCCTAGCAGTTGATACAGTTGTCCTAGCAGTTGATACAGTTGTCCTAGCAGTTGATACAGTTGCCCTAGCAGTTGATACAGTTGTCCTAGCAGTTGATACAGTTGTCCTAGCAGTTGATACAGTTGTCCTAGCAGTTGATGCAGTTACCCTAGCAGTTGATACAATTGTCCTAGCAGTTGATACAGTTGTCCTAGCAGTTGATACAGTTGCCCCAGCAGTTGATACAGTTGTCCTAGCAGTTGATACAGTTGTCCTAGCAGTTGATACAGTTGTCCTAGCAGTTGATACAGTTACCCTAGCAGTTGGTACAGTTGTCCTAGCAGTTGATACAGTTACCCTAGCAGTTGATACAGTTGTCCTAGCAGTTGATACCTTTATAGATGTTGCCATATCATGCAGGTAAGAAACGCGAAGTCCTAATTCTATAAAGTTTCCATAGAAGGAGGAAGTGGCACAGATTGAATTAATTGATTTTTCATACAAGATTATGCATATGGGAATTAAAATGGGTGGAAGTCGAGAGGGTTTCTTTCATTTGCCACACTCTCACATATAGTAATTGAAATCCCACGAAATTAAATACTAATGTGTCACCACCACCCAATGATATAATACACAATTTAGATCTTGAAAAATAATTTCATGTACAATTCATCCTTGATGGAAAACAGGGGCATAGAAATAGAATGTAGAAACCCCCTCCGAAATTGGTGTCCGCTAGTTGTTCAGGGCGAATCGAATATATAGCGAACCCCTAGGATGTGGCAAAAATGAATCCTTCGTGTTCGAAGACGAATCAAATACATAGCGAACCCTAAGGACGAGGCGAAAATGAACCCCTAGTGTTTGAAGACAAAGCGATGCATAGCGAACCCTTATGGACGAGGCGAAAATAAGCCCCTCGTGTTGAAGATGAATCGAATACATAACGAACCCTACGGACGAGGCGAAAATGAAAATCTCGTATTTGAGGAATGCCACGCTTCTAGCATGTTAAAGGCAACTTGCAGCAGATCCGAATAGGCAATATAAACAGTGGTTTGCTTGTAGTCCGTTGGAAGGCAGAATTTCCCGACCCTATTTCCTTGTGGCAATCAACGTATACGTCAATAGGACAATCACAATGCCCTATTTTCTCTATTCTAGATATGATATAAATAATTATGTATTAGTGCTTACAAAGTTGTTATCTTGATGAATACATCTGAAAAACTGCCTGACACTAAACAACAATCAATCAATCAATTACAAAATACTGCTGAAATGAAGAAGAAAACGAACTTTGTTGTTGAAAATATATTTGCCTATTATGAAAAGAAAATATTACCAATAATGGTCAAGAAATTCACCAATATCAACAAAACGAACAATCACATCTCACCCTAACCGAACTCATTGAACACAGAAAAAAAACTCGACATATGACCTTGGAAATCAAGGTCCTGGCTTGGGACAGATACAACAATGTGGCAGGGTTAAACTGATTAATGGGAACACAACCTATGTATGTATATAATTATCATAATCCTAAAAATGTCCACTCATTGGTGTTGCTTTTTTTCACGAAGACGTACGTGTAAAGTATATCAGAACTAAAAAACCAAAAAACACAATGTACATGTATTAAACCCTTTGAACCCTGTAACTAACAACACATTCGTTTGTTTCGTTATATATTTGTAGCATGGAATGATACCGGGGTACTTTGTCATAATAGTATCTATATTTTTATGTCAAGTGTCATTACTTTATAGAATATCTAGTTAGTGGTACCAGGTCGTAGTTTTAGTGGTTTTTTGTAGACAAACAGATGTGCTGATTCAAAGACCATCATAGCCGTTAAATAAATATATTAGATTTTGTAATACGTTTTTTAAACACTTCTGTCAAGTTTAACGACATCTTGTTGAGGTAATTAATGTTTTGAATAAATACAAAATGTATTTTCATAATTTATCCAAAATTTTTTGCTTTCTTATAATAGTATACCCAAAGGTATTTTAGTTCAACATCTACAAAATCATTAGAAAAATATGGGAGTATATGTCAATATAAAACAAACTATTGAACTAATCGTCTTAACTTTACTAAAATACATGTACCAAGGACAGAAAAAGACATGTAGCAGATATAAAGGTATGTCTTCCACACAGACGACAATGTCGTGAGATTAAAACATTAATGGAATCAAAGGAGCCTCTCTCTCGTGGTGGTGAAAATCATTTTTTGGGTCACAATACTATCCTGCCTTAAGCAGTGTTCTATTTTTTTTAGTTCTGTCAAAAATCATGGTTTGTTCAACAATATTTCAGTTATATCGTAGCGGTCAGTTTTATTGGTGGAGGAAACCACCGACTGTCGCAAGTCACTGACAAACTTTATTACATAATGTTGAATCGAGTACACCCCGCATGAGCGGGATTCGAACTCACAGCGTTAGTGGTGATAGGCACTGATTGCATAGGTAGTTGTAAATCCAACTACTATACGACCACGACGGCCTTCGTTTGTATTATTATATAACTTTCCCCCATGTGAATACAACGGTTATGTGTTCTTTAATGTAACTATTGGATACCTTAAAATATACATAATATATTTTGTTCCTTTAATATTTTTTTCTCACTTTGCGGGAAACACTCTCATGAAAAACACTCGCATGACCGCATCCTTTCTCTAAGAGGGGAGGTGTCTTTACTGTTCTGACCGCATCCTTTCTCTAAGAGGGGAGGTGTCTTTACTGTTCTGACCGTATCCTTTCTCTAAGAGGGGATGTGTCTTTACTGTTCTGACCGTATCCTTTCTCTAAGAGGGGGGTGTTTTTATTGTTCTGACCGAATCCTTTCTCTAAGAGGGGAGGTGTCTTTACTGTTCTGACAGTTTAGTATTTTTTGTTTTTCATATCATTTGTTATTTCATTTTCCAGTTTAAACCGTTCTCATGACAACTTAAAATAATAAATACACCCTTTTTCAATATATAAAAATCTTCATAATCCCCGATCTTCAACCTTCAATTATAATAACAGAATATGAAAGAATTTCATGGCATAACCATTGGAGTCAGAAAATATAGGAATCCAACTACATGTACATTTCTAATATCTCAGAAGATAAAAAGAAAATTCCTTTACTTCAATCCCTTTTCATAGTTATTGATTTTAATTGAATACTCATGACAAATATTGTCTTAGTTTTTCAAAGGTCTGTCACCCCGATTCTCTTTTAACACTTCATACTATTTATACGATAAATACAATGATGCTTCCAGATATTTGCTTTCTATATATTTTAACAAAGATTAAGCTGACATTTGCTACTAATTAAATACGACAAGTAAAACAGTGATGGTCGACAGACAATTCTACAAACATTAACAAACAAGTACAACCACGCTAGCTAACTGTCAACTCTTAAATTAGATATAATTCATTGACAAAACGTGTTGGAAATCTACCACAGGGTGAGTTCAATGGATATGTCAACACCATCCCTTCCTTATATCTGGATTTCCGGCTGCTAAACAATCCCATATATTGAAATATAACTGGGTCAATGAATGCATAATAACAACAGTCCATCGTTGAACTGAGCATCCAATCCACACTACTAGAGGTAGACCATTACTACATGTATTACGTTAAAAATTAAAATGAGCACTTTTATGATTCCGAGACACATGTTCCTGAAAATCTAAACAAATAAATGGTCTTCATGAAACACCACGGTGTGAAATATCACCAACACATTGTAATGACAAATAAAAGTTAAAATAAATTATTAATACATTTATTATAGTAACGTTCAGCATGGGCTTAAATAATGATACATTTGGTCAATAGTTACATTGGGGGCGGGATCATCGTATTATAACAGCTTGTTTTAATCAAATTGGTGAATACAGAATTTCTCGGAAATTTCCATTTAAAAACTAATGAATCTTTCTAAAATGTTAATTGACGTTTCTCCTTTTGTAAAGAGTATTCTATCGTTTACAGTGTTTTCGATCTGTAATGTTATTTGGGGATGATCCAGAATGCATCAGATTTAGCGCGGAAGCGGAACTCATCAGTGCACTTATATATACAAATGTGCCCTTCTGAAGTAATAGGGTCAAATTAAATAAAAAGGTTATTTACACTTACTTACACTTGAAATATTTCTCGGTTTCTTCTATAATTGAAAAACAGGCTATTGATTTTGTTTACGTTATCAAGTCAATAAAGTCATTCAAGTTATAAAACGTTAATTAGCAATAGTTGTCTTGACCATTTATTCTGTGTTGTTTTAGCACTTCAGAAATAGCATAGAATATTGACAATATTCTTACGTATGCGAGGTCATAATGAAATATCACGTTTACTCAGACCAGAATTTTATGTGTTTATTTATTATGGCTGTTCAAATATAGAATCATTTCCACAATTGAACCGGAAATGTTTACAACTTGACAAATTAATGCCACATACTTCGAGCTTATTAAATTTCTATTGATATTCTTGCCCAATTATTTAAAGGAAATATGTATAAATATACATTTTGTAATACAATTAAATGGCCGTAAATGTTGTTTACGGTAGAAGGAAGGGCATCATTTTTATACTTGGTAGAATTTTATAAACTTATATAAAATTTATTTCATTTCATTTTAAACATATTTTATTCATAAATTAATGAAATGGATTGGATAGCAGGCAATAGCCTATATAAATCCTCTCCATACACAAGGCAACAGCAACAATCAATAATGCATGCAGTTAATATAAAATTTATCACTAACTGTACCCAAAAGAACTTCATAACTCTTCCCTCACAATTTTATAATTGTTGAAAAATGTAGCTAATTGTTTGTTACATAATTTGTCAAATAAATTGTTTAGCAATATATCAGTTCGAAAATAAATTTTCTGTCACAACCAACCACAATGTCAATATCGTATATTATTTATATCAACAATTCTGTTTCAAAGTACCCGGTAATTGATGGGATGTGACCTTTGTTTCTTGTAGGGTACAAAACCGTCTGCTGATGGCGCGTGTGTGTCAAATACACAACTCATTGTAAGGACTGGACATATGTGTATATTATTTTGAAGAGGGGACGTCATGGTCATGATAGTATGATAGTTGGATTTACAACTACCTGTGTAATCAGTGCCCATCACCACCACTGAAATTGTGAGCTCGAATCCCGCCCATGGCGAGGTGTGCTCGATACAACACTATGTAATAAAGTTTGTCAGTTACTTGCGGCAAGTCGGTGTTTTTTCCCGGTTAGTTAGGTTTACCCCATCAATAAAACTGACCGCCACGACATAGCTGAAATATTGTTGAAAGTGGCGTTAAACCTCATAACTCTACTCCTAACCCTTGAAGAAGACTACTTTCTATGCACTTGTAGCTCTCTAATACTTTGTTGGGGTGTCCGTTGCTGACCAGATCCAATGCGCACTTTTCTTACATTTTTAATTGTCTTTCCCTTTTTCTTAGACAAAAACAGCACACTCGACAAGATCATGCCATCTTATTTGCTATCGTATTTTACCTCATACAGTCACTATATAGGTACTTATATATACGTATGTGAAATCATGATCTGTTGACTGTGAAGAATTTCTCGTATTGGGTCGCCTGTAGAAAGATGTTTGATAAAGGAGAATAAAAACTTCGGAATATGAACGAAAGGTTACCTGACGTGATCTGACATGAGAAGTTGCTAAATGTAAGTAGATCACCGGATTCCTGCAAACTTATTCAAAATTCATCTTATGGACGTGATATAAACTGGTGTCTCTCTCTTGCATGCAAAAGGAAGGTTTGAAGCAGCGCGTAACGAGAAAACAATTAGCGAGTGTGCTGGCGGCGTGTTAATCCGGAAAACATTCTCCACTCTATCTATTATCTCCCCTTTGTACACATCACATGACAAAAACATCCGCCATATTAATTTATTGTTTGTAAGCTTGTTCTTGTCATAAATAGAGATGTAGGGCTGTCGTATTCGTGATCGTATGCAGTTGGGATTTCGAATCCATACAAAATTATGCGAATAAAGTTTGTCAGTGACTTTTCTCCGGTTACTCCGGTTTCCTCCACCAATAAAACTGACAGCCACGATATAGCTGAAATATTGTTGAGCGTGGCGTTAACGTGGCGTTAAACACCATAACCCTAACCATAAATAGAGATGAAATATTTAATGTTCAGCAACAATCAATCAATCAATTAGCTATATATAGTAATCAGCGGCATAACTCACAGGGGCTAGGTGCGTCCGAATTTTTTTTACTGTATATATAATACAACAAGGGGAAGAACTCACTTGCTTGCATTTTTTTAAGTGGTCGTGTTAAATTGATCATAACTTCGGAACGCCTTAATATCTACATAAAATGTTTCCACCAGTCGAAAGCCAAGTAATTTTCCTTTCTAAAGACATCCCAATTGTTAGTGTAAGCCTCCGAACTGCTCGGGTAAACTATACGAACCAAAACAAAACGGCGTGAAAATCGGAGGTCGTACAAATGCTGGGTTCACTTTTTCGGAACATCTTTAGACTCTACATGACATTTGATGAAAAGGGGAAAGTCGTCAAATCTGTTCAGCCAATCAAAACGCCCGTTAGAACTCGCTCATATTTTCAAGTCTGTGATGTTTGGGAAGGATGGAAAGGGGATTTCAGACTTAAAGGGCATATAAATTGGCGAAAGGTAAGAAACTTGAGCGTAATTTGAATGGATGAAAGTATTTAGCTAGTCAAAATGACTCGTTTACGCCAGGGAAAGTCTGTACAGATGTGAAGTGATTAACCCATCATTTGTCCGACTTCGATTTTTACGCCGTTTTGTTTTGATTCGTGTAGGGTACCTCAGCAGTCCGGATGCCTACACTAACAATTGGGGTATCTTTGGAAAGGAAAATTACTTGGCTTTCGACTGGTAGAAACATTTTTTGTCAATATTAAGGCGTTCCGAAGTTACGATCAATTTAACACGACCACTTAGAAAAAGGCAAGCAAGTGAGTTCTTCCCCTTGTTGTATTATATAGTAAAAAACAATTCGGACGCACCTAGCCCCTGTGGCATAATTTAGTAGAAAAATAAAATATCTAAAAGCAGTATATAACAAGAATCTATTTTTGTCTAAATTTCCCAATTAAAAAAACTCCGAGAACAATAAAATAATCAAATTTAACAGTTTCTATTTTTGTCTTCCTCGTATCAAAATAAGAAAATAAAAATATTAGGTTTTTTTCACCAATTTGATTAAAAGATGGAATCGCTTGTTTTATTTCAAGATAACACGGAATGCATAAACAGAGCCAAGTTTTAAAGAGCTTTTTAAAGGCCATGCTTCATTTATAACAATCATATTCCTGCCAATTCATTCTAATTTAAGTATTCACCAAGTTATCAAAGACATTAATTTTCCCAACTGCATTTCACGGTTCTTTAAAAACATGTATCGTTTGGAACACCTCGCGGAGCTGATGAATTTATCATATTTAAGACATTTACAATCTAATTTGTATATCATTACGACAGCAACTCATTTTATCGTTTTAACCTAATTAATAGTGATGAATTGAATAGACAGACTTCACATTTGTGCTCCAGTCTTTAGCAGAACGCCTTTTTCGTCATGCTCAGTTCGGCTTTCGGTGCAGATTTAACCAAACTATTATTACAGTATATATCTTACTTACTTCTGATTGTTAAGGTTATCAGTGTTTTCCTGTCATATCAGAAGCGATGTCAAATAAATTTCACTGGCCACGACAGTTGGTCGTCCATGTATTCAGTGGGTGCTGCACGAACTCCAGAAGTAACACGTATTCCTTAGAAAATATGTGTTACCTTAAGATTTCAAACAGCTTACCTCGAGAAATCTGGAAAGTCCTTCAGAATGAGATTTCAAAGAAAACCGAAATGGCTTGTCAAAAAACAATGACTATTTAGGTGCTTTGATAGGTATTTGTACATTCGTGGATAACTTTTTCCTGAAGCAGCAATTGCAACATAAAATAATCCCCCTCCATGAAAACGTGTTATATGGACATTAGTACACATTACACAATATGTAAATCTGTTTGCGGACACTATTTCATGAGCTAATAAAGCCCAGGACACAATTTCATATCTATAGTCCTTTTCCTCTTGCACATTATTTTGTATGAAATTGTGTCTGGGTGGACATAATTTCACATGGCATTATTATGCAATGAGAAGTTTAATGATTGACACGGGTATATAAAGAATAATTTGAATGCACTGGAAATAGTATGGCTGCACATTGCCAATATTTTTTTCTCAAATCAATTTTAACTGTTCTACAAAACTGTTTCTGTCAGTGACTTTGACATTGACAAGACGAAACAAGAAAAGAAAAAAAAATGGCGGCTAATAGAAACTAATTTATTACAGTTCTAACTCCTATCATGCAGTGGAATAAATGTATAATGAAGATAAAACAACAACCATTAACCTAGTATTTTATTTTGTCTTCACGGGATGTTTTGCATAGACAGGAACACTACAAAGAAAATGTCTTCACGGGATGTTTTGCATAGTCAGCAGCACTACAAAGAAAATGTTGCAGTGACCCTATGACGAGTACTGTCAAGTTATCGGTGTGATACTAATAACACATTAATCTTACCTCTAATTTGTAGGAAGAATTGTATTTGCAGATGGGTATTAGCACTTGCCGTTTTTTGAAGCTATCGTTTGATCTGGTAATTTTCAAAGGCTTTCTACTGGTAACCTTTTCTGACCAAGGGGAGGTATGTAATAATGAGAGGAGGAGGCATTGATGTTTGAAACAGAGTAAACATTTTACAATGAGAAAGATATATAAGTAAGTTGTCTCCCATGTTTATGTAAGGGATATAATGACATAATCTCTCTTACATTTGGTTCCAGGGGCCGTCGTGGCCGTGATCGTATGGTAGTTGGGTTTACAACTACATATGCAATCAGTGCCTATCACCACTGATGTTGTGAGTTCGAATCTCGATCAGGGCGAGGTACACAACATTATGTGATAAAGTTTGTCAGTGACTTGCGACAGGTCGGTGGTTTCCTCCGGGTCCTCCGTTTTCCTCCACCAATAAAACTGATCGCCACGATATAGCTGAAATATTGTTGAAAGTGGCGTTAAACACCATCAAACCAACCCACCAACCAACATGTAATTCCAACATATCGGAATGCAAAAAGGGGGGGGGGACTATTTGATTTACTATTTTCCAATTAATTACAAACATAATAACGGTATAATATATTTTTTATATTGTTTGATACTTAAAATAGATGCAGTAATGCACAAAAAAGTAAAAATATGCGCTTAAGTGTAAATAAATGTCTAACAGGTATTGAGTTTATTTTGTGATTAAATATTTCCAGATGATTCTATTTACAAGCATTATTTGTTTAATAGCAGTACTCCAGCACCTAAATATTAACCTTAGTAGAGGCTTTTAGCACTTATTTTGAGGTGTATGGTTTCTCCCTGGGCTAGCTTGTGGAAGAATATTACTTATATTGATGTCTCCCATATAAAGGAAACGTAAGAGATTGATGATTGATATAGCTGAAATAATGCTAACTTTAGCGCTAAACGCCAATAAATCAATCAATTATTTTCATGCCAAGGTGCTGACTACTTCATGTATGTTGCTAATACCCTCTAGACAATTAATAGCTCACCAACAGCGATGTTAGCCCACCGACAGTGGTATCTAACATAGCGATGTAAGTCCAACAACAGCGATATTAGTCCACCGACAGTGGTAGATCTGATATAGCGATGTAAGTCCAACAACAGCGATATTAGTCCACCGACAGTGGTAGATCTAATATAGCGATGTAAGTCCAACAACAGCGATATTAGTCCACCGACAGTGGTATCTAACATAGCGATGTAAGTCCAATAACAGCGATATTAGTCCACCGACAGTGATATCTAACATACCGATGGAAGTCTAACAACAGCGATATTAGTCCACCGACAGTGGTATCTAACATAGCGATGTAAGTCCAACAACAGCGATGTTAGTCCATCAAGTGGTATCTAACATAGCGATGTAAGTCCAACAACAGCGATGTTAGTCCACCAAGTGGTATCTAACATAGCGATGTAAGTCCAACAACAGCGATGTTAGTCCACCAAGTGGTATCTAACATAGCGATGTAAGTCCAACAACAGCGATATTAGTCCACCGACAGTGGTAGATCTGATATAGCGATGTAAGTCCAACAACAGCGATATTAGTCCACCGACAGTGGTATCTAACATAGCGATGTAAGTCCAATAACAGCTATATTAGTCCACCGACAGTGATATCTAACATACCGATGGAAGTCTAACAACAGCGATATTAGTCCACCGACAGTGGTATCTAACATAGCGATGTAAGTCCAACAACAGCGATGTTAGTCCATCAAGTGGTATCTAACATAGCGATGTAAGTCCAACAACAGCGATGTTAGTCCACCAAGTTGTATCTAACATAGCGATGTAAGTCCAACAACAGCGATGTTAGTCCACCAAGTGGTATCTAACATAGCGATGTAAGTCCAACAACAGCGATGTTAGTCCATCAAGTGGTATCTAACATAGCGATGTAAGTCCAACAACAGCGATGTTAGTCCATCAAGTGGTATCTAACATAGCGATGTAAGTCTAACAACAGCGATGTTAGTCCAACAACAGCGATGCTAGTCCATCAAGTGGTATCTAACATAGCGATGTAAGTCCAACAACAGCGATGTTAGTCCACCAAGTGGTATCTAACATAGCGATGTAAGTCCAACAACAGCGATGTTAGTCCATCAACAGTGGTATCTAACATAGCGATGTAAGTCTAACAACGATTGTGTTAGTCCACCAACAGTGGTATCTATGCAATGATGTTAGTTAACCAAAAGTGGTACCCACCGAGTGGTGTTAATCCACCAATAGTTATATCTACCCCGTGGCGTTAGGTCCAATAACAGTGATATACACCCAATGCTGTTAATCGTTAGTCTACTGACTGGTATCTGTCTAGTCCGAGATTCCTCTGCCGTCTAACGGCTTATATGGATTCTCGGACTAGTATCTGTCCAGTAGTGTTGGTCCACCAACAGTGGTATTCACCCAGTGGTCTTAGAAGTGCTAGTGAGAGGTGTAAGTGCATAAACAGTTTTACAAACGATACAACAATCACGGATGTTTTAATTGCCTCGTGAAAATGCAAGATGAAGAATAGGGTCGAAAAATATTTGCCTTGTCATGAGTCACCAATGACTACTTCTAACATCCTGTAGGTTATTAAGAGGTGATGGAGGCGTGGAAGTAATCTTTGAAGTCTAAGGAGCGTGACAGTCTTCATATGCGAGGCACTCAACTCATTTGCATCCCATTATAGGGGTAAGTTATGTATATGATTTGTCCTACACAACGAGCTGGAGCAGCGGAGAAATAAGGTCTTATTTCCATAAATCGGAGTTCATACAACGAAATTTTGTTTTTGACCCTTTAAATTAGAGAAATAAAAACCACCAAAGATGTAATGGTTCCTCATCGAAACCATGGATCTATATTTTGGTGTATGTAGTTAAAGAACAAGACTAATTGTTTGTTTATGTATAACGGGATCTAGATCCTAGTCCTTCAAATCTCTAATAAGTTACTACAAGTTCTCTGTACATGTGGCTTGTGTTGAAAATGTAAAAGTTTCATTAAAAAAATTGTATTCTTTGAAAATGACAGTTTGATATATTATACATCTCTAGTTTGAAGATATGTATGCCATCATCAAATTCCTAATTTATCTTTTTGTGTAAAAAGATACTTAAAATTATTTACTTCACCAAGCACGATATTAATGGTCTATTTATGCATAGTTGTTTGTCTAAATATTCCAAAGTATTGACATAGCAGAATAATTAATACCATACACTTTCGATATGAAATATACAATTTTAAGATGATCAGCTGTTTGGCAGCGTTTCGTCTATTTATTTAGAGATAATTACTTCATGCCAAAACCACGAAATATTAATAGATCAAAATCATTTTTCATAGAAAAAAAAGAAAGTTTTGCTTTTTTGTACTAATTTCAAAAATTGTTAAGAATGTTTATTGGATAAAAAAAAGAAATCTTTTTCGCTAATTAATAATTACTAAATACATAAAAATCTTGATTTTTTTTTATTGAAACCAAATTTCAAGAATTCATTTGAAATAAAAAAAATAAAATTGAAGAGTGTAACCCCGAAATTCCTGAAGTATAAAAGTGAGTGAGTGATTGTTGTTTAACGCCAACTCAGCACTTTTTTTAGCTATATCATGGATTTTTATAGTGCTTGCTCACTGAAACGAGTTCGCGGATAGACATGTTGCCCCACTCGGACACTTTATCCTGATTCCTAGCCAACCTGTCTGTGTTCTTTCTCCTTCATACTGCGTGCTTAGCGGAGAAGCAACAAATACCAATTTCATAGTATTGGGTTTGACGTGATCGGGGTTCGAACCCACGATCTACCGCCCTCGAGGCCGAGCACGCTAACCATTATTCACCGGTGATCTTGAAGTATAAAGATATAGCATGTAAATCAGATACCACAATAGTCAAGCTAAATAATTACTGGTAATATGTTTTATAGTATGTGTCCAAAATGTACTTTCAATAGTAATGGCCTCCATGTACAACGTAGTGTGCACATGCAATCAGACGTCACTTAAGATGTGCAAGTTCATAGGCCTGTGGTCATACACGTATTTTATATAAGAGTCTGTCTATCACCACTAACGTTGTGAGTTCGAACCCCGCTCAGGTGAGGTGTACTCGATACAACATTGTGTGATAAAATGTGTTAGTGACTTGCGGCAGGTCGGTGGTTTTCTCCAATACTCCGTTTTCCTCCACCAATAAAACTGACGGCCACGATATGACTGAAATATTGTTAAAAGTGGTGTTAGACAACATAAACCAAACCAAACCTTTATAAGAGTTATTTCCCCTTAATGCAGAAAAAATGTCCATTTCCATGCAAAGTTCAATGAAAATAAAAAAAAACATTTCATAATCTGTGTAAAATTTCAATATTGTAACAACTTGTGAATTTTCTATTTGCTATGGAATTACCCTCTGATTAAAAATAAAACTCAAATATCTACAAATTATAAGAAAATTATATTCAAATAATTTGTCCTGTATTGTGCTCTTTACATGGAACGGGTACTATTTTTACACGCCGTAATACGGGAAATAACTCCTGTAGAAAAACGCTTACAAACGTTTAATTGATCAAGTCGGTGGTGTGCAACTACGTGTATACAGCCATTCTCTATCCAGAGTTGTCGTTCCTGTTACGCTACACTCCATCTCTGTCAACGCTCATTTTACAAGATTTTTTGTCAAATTTAGAAACAGTAAAAAAAATGAACTTAAAATTGTTTTAATTATTGTAAATATCAATAAAGATGAAAATAAATCACTCATTTCAAATCAATTCTCTCTTAAAAAAGATTCCCCCCCCCATTTCTTGGAGTATCCAACCGTGACATCTGCTCGGTCATGCAATAAAGTCGGTCACTTGTTTTGATTTACAATTCTCGCGCAGCACGAGACCACTGACGTCATTCTGTATATTCATAGCGTACATAAACACAGAGGGAATTCTTTTCAACGTCAAAATTACATGATGAGATTAAAACAGAGAAGTTTGAATTGAATAAATTCCATGCAAGTAAAAAAGATCCTTTTTACTAATGTCTTTTTTTCCTGATCATTATGCTTGTTAAATATGTTTCCATCGATGGTATTCCCCAAGCATTTGTATTTTTCCGGTTTGTTGACATAATCGTCATCGCAGTTCATGACCGTTTCTGGAATGTAGGCCAAGCAAATCGTATTTTAAAATACTATGAAAATATGATGATTGATCATTCAGATTCCACCATTTTCTAGAAAATGACCGATTTTACCGGGAAAATACATGCAAGTGCTCTTCATTAGTCACAAAATGGCAGATTATTTTGCATTTCCACTGCTGCTTTCATAACAAATATACCCCTTACTTCTTGGGGTAATGAAATGAAATTCACAGAGAAGATAGAAAAAAAATTAATTTAACAGCAATAATCAAAATTTATAGCATAAATTGAACAGAGAATTAAATTAAACCAGACAGAAAAATGAGATTAACTGGGTAAAAAAAAAACTGTCATTATTACAAATAGCATCAACAAAACTGTATTGTTACCACTCTGTGATAATAAATGTGATTAAAATAAATTGAAATCAGTCATTAATTGTTATACAAAAATATGGCAGGATGTAGTCAGTCTAATAGATTGTATTGACAAAAGCAAAAACACTGGATTAAATACTTTTTATGTGGGTAAGCAAGTTTAATATTTGCATCAAATAATTAATTTTTAATACTTCAATTTCAAACTATTTAAAAAAAACATCCTTTGAAATTTTTCAGACAAAACAATTACACTGAAAAAGCTAAAATACTGTACTTTCTTAATCTGGTTTACTTTTTAAGTTTGGTTGGCCTATGACAAAATCATGTGCTTTATTGACCTTTGACCGACTTTATGTGACGTAATAGGACGCCATTTGGAAAAAGGGTAGTAAACAAATATGGGTCAGTGTGTAATTATTATCGATCTTTTTTCCATGGAACTTTACACATGTGAGCAAGAATAGATGAGGAACATAATTAAAAAGAAAAAAATGTTTACTTTTCAAACATGAAAAAAATAATCAAACATTATACAATGACTGACCGACTTATTGTCAGACGAGGATACTATTTTGCGGAGGTAAAAATTTAAAAAAAAAGTTAAAAACGATCACAAATCATTTTTAAGATAGAATTGATTTGAAATGAGTGATTTATTTTCATCTTTATTGATATTTACAATAATTAAAACAATTTTAAGTACAAAAAATTAAAAAGTTAAAAACGATCACAAATCATTTTTAAGAGTGAATTGATTTGAAATGAGTGATTTATTTTCATCTTTATTGATATTTACATTAATTAAAACAATTTTAAGTACATTTTTTTTACTGTTTCTAAATTTTACAAAAATCTTGTAAAATGAGCGTTGACAGATGTTGTATAGCGTAGCAGGAACGACAACTCTGGATAGAGAATGGTGTGCAACTAGTATCAAAATCCAATCAAATGGATCTAAAAATTTAATAAATTTATATTTTTATTGATAACGAGCTCTTTCTGTGTTGAATAAAGGGCTTCTGATTTATGCCGCTTGTTTCGTTGATTTTACTATTTACTTTTGTCTTTTCTACAAAAACATAATTTTCATAATATGTTACAAGGCCTATAGTTAAAATCGCCTTAAGCCTCCTTGAGATAAAGTTGTGCTTTACAATCAAGTTTTAACGATTTAGAGAGATATTGCGCCCAGGTCAGTGATTTTCTGTGGGTACTCCGGTTTCCTCCAACAATAAAACTGACGGCCACGTTATAACTGAAATATCGTTGAAAGTGGCGTTAAACACAATAACCCTAACCTTAATCCTCTTAAAACAATATTTGGTACCAAAGCCGCCTAATAAAATAATTGTAGACCATCCTTTTAGGACATACATGTTTTGTTGATTAAATAAAGTTCGTTGCGAATTTTAGATCTTGTTTTACCACACACGTGGAAGGATATTTTATTGGGACATAAAATTTCTTTTTACTTTCTCTGTTTTTTATTTGAAAATTGGTAGGTTAGAAATTAAAATATAGTCTAGATCTACAATCGGGTTTTACCCTTTAATCGTTCATAGATAAGAATGCATAATAAACCCCCGATAGTCCGTAATACGACAATAAAACTGTGTTATACCACCTCTCCATGACGGTGCAATTTTTGACAATTTTCTGATTAAATTGGAAGATATTTAACATTTTGTATTGTTACTGGTTTAATCTGATACAAATTATATGGATGTAAAGAAGGGTAATAACAAAATTACCGAACTCCGAACAATCTTACAAAGGGAAAGTCAAAACTCATAAGTATATAAACAGACAAAATCAGTCAACAACCGGAAAACTGTGAAAACCGTAATGACCCTGACTTGGTACAGGCATTTCTAAAGAAATGGTGGGTTGAATCAGAATTTAAAGCGCCAAACCTCCCACTTGCATTACGGCTAAGCGTTTCCGGCTGTCACTATAACAGTATTTATAACAATACTTGAACAAAATAGGTAAAACAGTTGTCAAAGCAGTGAAGTAAATGTCAAAGACACTTTTACGTCACACATAGATAAAAAAAATATTTTTGACATTTTTGTTGACACCTTATCTTTATACATTTTTACTATATGAAAATCCATCGTTTATAATCTTTTCTGCAGAGACGGAATATATTTCGACAAGATCTTGGTATCGGAATATAAACTTTTTAAGAGATCGAATAAAGCGAATCTTTGTATAGCCCTGGTCCAGTAGCCTGTTTATCAGATGAAGATGACGTTTCAGGAAATCAGAATAATTGCTACTGGCCCTTGCATAACGAATCAATTGCGAGATGTAAACACCATATGCAGGAGAAGCTGGTATATTGCTGCACATATTTGTAAATTTATGATTTTAAAATTGAAGTTGTCCCGTTTATCATAAATTTTAGTACTGATTTGACCACTGTCGTCAAATTCGAGGTATAAGTCCAAAAATGATGCGGACAAAGCGGTATATGTGGTCTTCTTTAACATCCATCTCTGGAGGATATATCAATGGAAGAAATTCTGCAAATCTAGAATTATTGATAGATAAAACGTCATCAATATACCTGTATGTGAAATTAAGGCTCTAGCCTCATGAATCTTCTTATCTTTTACAAGCTTTTGAAGAAACTCCGACTCATATGAGTATAAATATAAATCGGCTAGAAGAGGGGCACAATTCGTACCCATTGGTATGCCGACGACCTGCTGAAACAGTATCCCTCCAAAGGAGACAAATATGTTATCGATGAGGAACTCCAGCATACTGATCACTTGTTCCTCGCAGTAGCATGTTTTACCTTTTTGAATTTTGTTTGAAAAATATAAAGAATGAATGTTGCATAAATAAAAAAAAAGATATAAATAAACATACTCATATACACACAAACAAATAACATACACATACACACCAATATAACAAGGCTGGATTATGAAAAGAAAGTTTAAACAGTGATGGTCATCAATTCCACCAATATCAACAGAAACAACAATCACCTCTCATCTTAACTGAACTCACTGAACACAAAGACTACGACACATGACGTAAGAAATCCAGGTCCTGGTTTGGAATAGGACAGGCACACAAACGTGGAGGGGTTAAACCGGCTAATGGGTTCCTAACCTCCCTCTTGATAACTGGATCTCCAACGGCAATGCATATATAAACATGGATAATATGGGTTATATTGGTGCTTAACGCCACTTTCAACACGATTTATGCTATATCGTGGATGTCAGTTATATTGTTGCAAGTCACTCGCCAAGGGCGGTAATCGAACTTGTCAGTGGTGACATCCATGCATGTAAATGTTATCAAACTACCATACTATCGCGACAACGATGGTCCTTCTACAAATGTTTATAAAGTTTATATCATTGGGTTAAATGTGTTAATCAACCCGTTTTTGTTTTGTTTTTTTAGCTCACCTAGCAACAAGCCATGTGAACTTGTGGTATCACTTGGCGTCCGTTCTCCTTCCGTCCGTTCGTCGTCTGTAATTTTGTCATTATTTAATCTTTCTACTGCATATATGCTCAACTAACTCTACTAAATGGAACAATACTTGACAGGCATGGTCCTTGGGAACTTTGAGATTCAGATTTGTACAAATGAACTTGACCCTCCCTGGGGAAAGACTATTAAAGGTCTAGAATGGGAAAATTGAGTAAAATGTTTAAATCTTCTAAAGAACCAGTAATTTCAATGCTACAATATTTCCTAGAAACATCATCATTGAGACATGCAGATTTAGCTTTAAACAAACGACGGTTCCTGTGTTTAAGGGATTCGAGCCTAAATTAACGTAGTCTGAGCTGTGGAAAATACCAAACAAATAGTAAGAACAAATGAGAAATGTAAGTATAAATGGCATGAATCGTCAAATGTCTAAGTCGTCCAAAGTTTTACAGAGGCTGCAATGGACAAAAATTAACATTAAGAATTTTACATGTAAAAAGTGGTTGCCATTTCAAACTGTCCTTGGTGTTTGTTTGTATAAATTAAATGTCTTTTGTCTGTGTA
The DNA here is from genome assembly GCA_963680875.1 of Bathymodiolus brooksi. Classification (NCBI taxonomy): domain Eukaryota; kingdom Metazoa; phylum Mollusca; class Bivalvia; order Mytilida; family Modiolidae; genus Bathymodiolus; species Bathymodiolus brooksi. Next base: position 19,963,816 of record OY804585.1, read on the forward strand.
AAATTGTACATGCATTTTTTTTTATTTTATGTTTTTTCGTATTTGTATCTGCCTCTGCTTGTCTTTAAAAATAAACAAATTGCAAAAAAAAAAAATAACATGAATTTTCCTTGTAGAATGTAGATTCAATTTAGTTTTTATGTATTATTACGGAAATAATCGCATAATACCGTAAGGTTCAAAAAGTAGATTTTACAACGTGCACCGGCTCACAATCCTGTAAATAAGAGGTTATATGTGTTTTATCCCTATTTCAATCTTTTATAATTAATTTGAGGGTAATTATATATGTTACTTTATTTTAATAGGTTACCTTTTCCTGACCACTTTGATCTTGTCTCATGTATACATCAAACATATTCTTTATCATTTAATTGTTAAGAGTCTACTGACAAAGCCATTTGACGCCTGTTCAACAAGCTTGTATAATAATGCTGCCTTTCCACTTTCTGCTCTGATAGAAACAATTTTCTTCTAATTAATTATGCTATTGACACAGAACTGTTGATAATAAGACAAGGGAGGTAATTACTCAGTCTTTTTGAACCTGAGTTTTTTACGTCAATAAACTAATTATCCCATTGACACATGTAATATAACTCCTTTAAGAATATAAAGTCAATAATATTCTTGTTTCGGTCACTTTGCTATTTATTTATTATTTGATCTGCACACGGAACTACCTGTGCAATCAGTGCCTATCACCAATAAAGTTGGGAGTTCGAATCCCGCTCGTGGCGAAGTGTACTCGATACAAGTTTGTCAGTGACAGATCGGTGATTTTCTCCGGTCCCCCTCCCACCAAGAAAACTGACCGCCACGATACAACTGAAATATTGTTGAAAGTGGCTTGAAGCAGCAAAATCCTAACCCTTCTGCATAATGTAATTTCTTAAACCCCTAAAAATATCTAATAAAAACTAATGCAACATAATTTTTGTGATCTTTTTTTTACAATGATGTACATGTCTGCACAGTTTTACAAAGGGATTTGCAAAGAATATGAAATTATGCATTTTTTTTTATAATGTTATAATTTTTAATGAGAATCACAAGAAAAACGAACCAAATTATTTAAGATTTAAAGACATGGTTGTAGATATTTACTGAGAAGATTTGAAAATAAACACACAAAAATGAAATACTTCAGTGAACAATTATTGAAAGACTAAAACGGTTATCGTTTAATCGGAGATAAAAATTTGAAGACATTATTCGCATTCTTCCGTTAAAATACACTATAAATTATTTATTGCATATTAAATATATCACACGTCGTAAGACCCCGGATGTATACTACATGGGATAGCATGTCTTATGAGTTTGCTGGATGTTGTATACTAATTTTATAATATTCTAGTTTTTGTACTTTACCTGACATAATAAAATCAGCAGACGGCTATTATACTTCACCACTTAAAAAATATGTACTTGGCGTGGTTTAAAGGTGGCTGAACTGGAGTTCGGTTTCCCGCAGACAATTGAAAAAAAATAATAACAAAAAGCATGTTTTGTTTAGTTTTTAAAGAATTTTATTTCATTTTATCATTGCTTCTTATTTGACCAAACCCTTTCCCTGCTCCAAACCATTCTCCACTGTGTGTCATCTCAAATTGTGGTGCATTTGGTAGAGTGATTGTTGTTTAACGCCAATACAGAAATTTTTCAGCTATTTCATGGCCAGAACAAGTTAATTTTCAATGAGATGATGATGAGGTCCGCTTTGGACTAAACCAACACCCTTAGTTGGATTTTTATCGTGCTAGCTCACTGAAACAACAGTCCGCGGATAGACATGTCGCCCTACTCAGATACATTATCCTGATTCCGAGCCAACCAGTCTTTGTTCTTTCTCCTTAATTATAATTACGTGCTTAGCGAAGAAGCAACAAATTACAATGTACATGTATAGTCTTTGGTTTGACCCGATCGGTGCTCGAACCCACGATCTATCGCCCTCCAGAGATCCACAAAGACATTTCCCTATATAATCACGGATAAGTTCATATCGCCTATTTTGTCGTTGACGGCTCGCTAGGAAGGAAATGAATTGGTTAGTCGGAGATCTGGTAACCGCCTCGGAATAGCTGTGTCACAAATGACCACGGATATGTTATGTTTGTTGTAACCACAGTCATGTTCTTTCCTCATTCAGCTAGTTTTTAAATATCTTTTTTTTATCTATTAGATACTTCAGTATTATTCAATACATTTCATATACCTACAAACCAATTAGATAATAAACAAACCGACAAACGTACTTGTAAGAAGATATTATGAGAAAGAAAATATGTTCTCCCTATACTTCGATATAAATACCCCATAAAGGACAACAACTCCTTCCAAGCCTTTGATAATTCTGGGGTTTGATTTCCCCGGGTACAGCGGAGAAACTATTTTCTATTTCTATAACATGGGTTCCCTCCGCGGTCGATTAAATTATGATGGCTTTTTTTAAATTTGAATAAATGGTCCGTATATAACATCTTGAAATTTCAAATTGATATAAACTTTTTGACTTTCTAGAGAATGAAATGAGTGCTCCAACTACTAGAAAAATCTACATTTGTCTTATTCTGGATATAAATCGTAGTTTTGGGGAACAAAACTGATTACATATGAACCTGCTTATAGATAGTTATGTGATGGATAAGTTCTTCGTTGTTATTGCGTTGAAAATAATAAATTTAAAAAATGGATTAATTCCAAAGAAGTTGTATAAAACCAAAGTTGCGTTTTCCCATGTTCAAGTGGAAACCAGAAATTAAGTTTTTCATGACCTTTCATGAACATTTTAACAAAGTCAGATACGCCGGTGTGACAGTTTTGTTCTTCAGACAAAAAAAAAGTCTCATTCTATGATAATCTGTCTATCTAGAAGAAAACATACAAAACAGAAATAAATTTTATTTTGGTGGCTAATCAAGAACGACGAAAAGGAAACAGATTTAGTTTGATTTTCTTTCTCTTTCTTATTTGAGAAAATCGTTTGAAGTAGATTTTGACATTTTATATCTATTTGAACAATTTCATGTACACGCGAGGCGATACAATTTACCCGAAGCCTTTATGACTTGTCACAATTTCAAAAGAATATTCTAAATTATTGTAGTTTTCTTCATTTAAGATATATATCGCTAATATGATTTAATATTAATATACTCGTTTATATGTAGTTTAAACATTTTTTTTTTCATCTGCGTGCATCAACTGGCGTCTCTAGTATGTTTGTAAACCATGAAATTTCCCTATAGCAATAAAACTGTTGATCAAATTGTCCTTCATTCGACCGATTAATATGCTTTGATTTTTTGGTAAAAATATATGAAAAATTATAAATGTTCAAAATGTTTCAGGAGTGACGGAAAAATGCCGCGGGTCCATCGTTTTGGCTTCTTTACTTAAAGTGAGCATCAATTTGCATCGTATAAAGATTAGCACATTTGACGGTCATTGATCAAAGCTAAAGAAACACTTTTAGGTATATAACATTTTGCTTACTTATGTAATTTTCACGACTAACTTACAACTACAATCAGATAAATAAATCAGTGTGGTGAAATCCTTTAATGGTTAGACTTTTACGACAGTGTTAACTGGTTTATGTCACATTTGAAAAATCTTTTCGGGTATTTTAAAGACTTCTTTCATTTCTTTAATTGCAGTGTTTTACTTTTGAAAACTATTATGACTTTAAATAGTATTATTTAAATTGTTAACGCCATTTAAAAGCTTATAACTCAATGTTGTCATTTATCTGCACCCGTAAAACACTTAATCTGATTTACCATCTCGAACTGTAGGCCTATATACAAAAACATTGATTCAGCATACTTAATTGCTTGCATTTTACAAAAGGCAGTATAATTATCTTGGACGCCTTAGGTCCGCTTTAATTGCCTCAGATTGTGTATGCTGTTGGTGCTTAGATTGTTCTTGTTGTGTTTTCTTTTCTTTTTATTTTATTATCATTTAAAAAACTATTTAACATATCTAATCTACACCTTTGTTTTTCTATTTATATGTAGCTGATTTATTCACGTATTACCCAAACCTTACAAAATCGTACTAAAGTTGTGACTGCGAATCACATTCAGGCGATACAACATTATGTGATAAAGTTTGTCAGTGACTTGTGACAGGTTGGTGGTTTTCTTAGGGTACTCAGTCCGATTTCCTCCACTAATAAAACTGACCGCCACGATATAATTGAAATATTGTTGAAAGTGTCGTAAACATTATAAACCATAAACCTTACAACATCCTGGTCTAGCAAATTCCACTGTTTCAAATATTATTGACTCGTGGGGAAATTTTATATTACATGTACACTAAAATCCGAAATTTAAATTTACCATTGGTTCATGGCAATTTGCTTACTTTAACAGTGTTTTAGCCAATAACATTATTATAGTGGACAGAAATCCGCCGGAGACTGGACTATTTTCTGATATTATCTTAAACACGCATTTCGTTTCATTTAGAAAAAAAAAATGGAATTGACGAAGGAGTTCTGGTCAGTATTAATCTCTGATATTCTTTGAATAATTATACCCAATGAACTGCCTTGATACAATCCTCAAATCAGCTGCATCGTTATGTATACATAACGAGCCTCGTGTTCAGATTTTCTTGAAGATTAGAAGATATCCAGAAGGCATCGAATCGTTTTGATCAGTGACGTGAAAGACGAAAGATAATTCTGATTTATTCGTGATCAAACAATTAAAAATAAACGAAACATATCAAACGAGACAACATTGAAACATGTTACAATAATATGCTTTTATCTTTTGGGGGTTTTTCTCAAACAAAATTAAAAAAAATTATAAATATTTGACTATATTTTAGGTAATATATTTAAATGATTTTCATTTAAATGTAAGAAAAAGAATGGTCATTGCAAAACATGTCAACATATGCAGTGATAATTTGGAATTGCAGGGCGAAAATTATAGAAAACGCTTAATTTTTAGCTTGGAAGTAACACAAAAGTATTATGCCGTTAGCGAAGGGTATAATAAATTTGGTATGTGCTTTGAAGCAAAAATGACTTTTTGTTTGTTTGTTTGTTTGTTTGTTTGTTTGTTTGTTTGTTTCTTATCCACTCCTACGCCTCTGAATAATATTTTATTAAAGTGCTTCAGTATTTCTACTGTTTTTCTCTTAACTTTTCAAAACTAAAAAAATAGACATCCAGGAAACAAAATGACGATTGTAGCGCAAACGGCTAATGCTATTTCGTATGGACGCGCTTCGGCATTTTTGTTACGTTGTACCTTCCGTCATTTACAGTCTCTCACAGAGAGAGTTATCGTTCACTTTGAATATGGTTGTAGTAAGGACAGATAACTCTATACCGCGATACTGGCGCCGTTTTGTATGGAGCGCCGTTTCTGTTTAGTTTAAACATATTTTATTGTCTTATAAATGTACAATTAGATTGGAAACAAGTTATATCAACTTAGTACATCCGCTCCATACAATAATGCTATACACATAAATATGAAAATGACAGCAAGTTACATATATAATAAATGTATACGTAATAATAATATTTGATAAACAGAAGTGGTGGGGGGGAAAGGGAATTGAGTGCAAATGTATGATAACATCTTGAGTACAGAGTATATAATTTCATATCATCCAAATCTATTAGTATGATGTATATATTTTTGTACATTTCTAAACATTATTAAATTGGTTTCATCTGTTAAATTATCAGATCCAAATAATAAGGTTTCAATTGAGATAACGGTATATTGTGTAATATTTATAAATAATTGCATTCTTACATTCGTTTCTGTCTTCTGATCCATCATTGTTCGCTGTTCACAGTATTATGTTCAATAGTTTTCTCGTTATTTATACAAGTGTAGTTAAATTGCTATCAGATTAAAAATAAAATACATTTGTATCCCTAGATTCACCGGCCTTACTGGATAAGATACATGGAACACCGGCTTCGACTGATGAAACTATGTTTTTAATATAGCGGGTGTGGTCGAGTGGTTTTAGGGCGTTTGACCTAAGGCTAAACTATTGCGGCTGTAGTGATTCAAAATTTTTGGTTCGAATCCCTTTGAGGGTAAATCAAAAAACAAATATAATACTGTTGCGTATTTTTCCAAATTAAATACTTTATCTACTAAAGCTATGCATAGCAACATCTACATTTGTTTTAAAAGTGTGCATAATATTTTGTCAAAGTGCCTCCTATCTTGCAAATATTGATAATATAACTTTAGAAAAGTACTTCAGTCTTAAGAAAAGAATTCGCCCTTAGCCTTTGTATTTGCTGAAAGATGAAAGAGCTAAGCTATTTTGTTTGTACGGGGTGGGTCTTGGCCTTTTTTTCTTTTTTTAGCTTAAAGTCAAGTTATGTTTGCATAGATGTTATGTAAATATTTTATGATAGCATATTACATTGAAGTGCATCTTTAATTGGTCTTTGCCTATTACACGACACAGGTTTATGTACAACAATTTTATCTTTCAGATGTTGAGAGTCGTACGTGTACCCATTTTTAAGACTTTTAACAACGGGAGTGGATTATGAACACAAACAGTGCTTTGTCACTTTACTTTGTAATGTTTTATAATTTTTTCAAGCCTAAATTTGCATGACTTTGGGTTGGTTGGTTGGTGTATGGTGTTTAACGCCACTTTCAACAATATTTCAGTTATATCGTGGCGGTCAGTTTTATTGGTGGAGGAAACTGTCCCAGAGTACCCGGAGAAAACCACCGACCTGTCACAAGTCACTGACAAACTTTATCACAGTACACCTGGTCATGAACTGGATTCGAACTCACAACTTATAAGTGGTGACAGGCACTGATTGCACAGGTCGTTGTAAATCCATCTACCGTACGATCACGACCACGACGGTAAAGATTTAGTGAAGTCATACAAGAATACTCAACTTACGGTTTTTTTGTATCATTTTTGGAACATTCTTCGTAAAATTAGATGTTTGTTGGATATTTCTTTTAATGTTTTTAAACGAAGATCCACTAACATCTTACGCAACATCCGGTATAGGGTCACGCAAGAGTTCATATTTCCAACGACCAATCAGCGACGAGCCGATTAAACCTTTAGGTATTTATCAGCATGATGGTTTTAAAGATGTGTATTTTTAGAGAGTAACGAACCGATATGTATGCGATTTTTATTATTTATTTTTTATTTTTGGTGTTTTCAGCAATATTTCAGCTATATCATGGCGACCAGTTTTAGTGGTGGAATAAGCCGGAGTACTCGGAGAGAACCACCGACCATGGGCAAGCAACTGGTAAACTTTATCATTTGCGGCTGCGAGTCGAGTGCACCTTTTTTTGTAATTTACAAAGCCGGGAGTGAACCCACGCCATATTGGTGATAGGCTTGTATGAGTTGTTAGGTAATCCAACTACCTAACCCATTGAGCCACCCGGGCCCTCTAGTCAAATTCAATTTGAGTTCAAGTAAAACAATATGTAATATATGTATGCGGAAATCGTAATAAAACTTATACCGTGTCTTCGAAATAGTATAATTCTATTGATCTATTACCTATTGTTCACCAATAGGTTATTTTGTTATAGCAACTTCCATCATGAAAATAAAACCAGATTGTTTTTAACTCAGTAAACAATAATAAAAGGTTTTAAACATTAGGTTAATGTATTATAGCAGAATAAGAAATGTTATTGAATATTAATGGTCTTCGTGAGATGTGGATAGGTATGAAGGTGACTCCATTTTGAAAAGATATAGCTAACAAAACAATCGCTTGACGTTAAGCAACAATCATCACTCCACATCTTGTAGTAAAAATGGTTCTAATCACCAGTATAAATAGCTTGACATTGGTGTTAGTATCACAGGGAAGAGAAGATTGTATGTACATGCCTGTCTCTTATACACAGATATCGGTCCTTACACTCCCTAATATACCTCCGTCAACGCTTCAACTATTACAAAATTACTCCATAATAGATTTCCTTGGGTCAAATCCTTTCATATGTTTTCTTTACGTTTTTTACGTTGCAATTTCTTCTGTCGGATTGTTCTTCTATTACTTGTAAGAACAAGTCTCGAACAACCAGTGAAGATATGTTTTATTCACGGCAATACCCGCTATGCTCTTCAACCAGGCGATGCTTCTCGCTAACGCTAGCCAGGCTTATTATACGTACTTGTTGGATTTCCTTCTTAATACATGTGAATACAGTAAACGATGAATAGTAGACAACCGCATTGGTGGTGTAATGGTTAACGTGCTCACCTCGACTGCGGTCGATCGTGGGTTCGGGCCGCGATCGAATCAAACAAAACACTATACTATTGATATCTGTTGCTTCTCCGCTAAGCATGCAGCGTTAAGGAGAAAGAGCAAAGACTGGTTGGCTTGGAATCAGGATACTGTGTCCGAGTGGAGAGATATGTCTATCTGCGGACTGTTGTTTCGGTGAACTAACACTATAAAAAATCCAACTAAGCGTGTTGGTCTAGTACAAAGCGGACCCCATAATCATCTCTTTGAAAATGAACTTGTTCTCGCCACATATGTGAAATAGCTGAAAAACTGTTGAGTTGGCGTTAAACAACAATCACTCAATCACTGTATAGTAGTTTTTTATAATGGGTCATTCTCTGACAACTTTTACAATAGTGATGGTAAAGACTGCAATTAATATTACAGATAAACTACAAACTTAAATTACAATAAAAGTTGATATGTCGTTTGTTCATGTTAAATTGTATTTATTTCATTGAAAGATTAATAAAATACATTAAGGTATACGCCAAATAATGGATTTACAAATTCTCTTTTTTACCGTCACATATAGAATAATACACGTGACGGTAATGTCCCACAGCAGGGATGATTATAGAAAAAAAGAATTAAACTTCAAAAATAGTTTTTCTTTATGTTTTAAAGGTTTAATCATTACAGTAAACATTAACTAATAATATGCTTAAAGATTTATATATTTTTTATGTAAAATATTTCCTTTATTTACTCTGAAATGTGTGTCCCATGAATTTCTATCTTTACCGTCACGAAAATTTAACATTGCAGAACGTCTAATATACATGTGACTCTGAGATCGTAGTCACGTTGGTGCTTTCCTTTTCACTCCATCTATGTAAAGAAACGGTATCGTGGATCGACTGTCAGCAGGATTCAAAGAAACAAACCAGTATCTCCATTAAAATGCATTGGTACCTTTATTCAACGTCTTTACCAAACATAATACAAGTTCCTCTGTTCATCTGCTACAACAGTTTAAACGTCATGTAGAAATAAAACGTTGTTCCCGATAGCAATGCACCATAATTCACCATTAGAAATATTTTCTGTAATACACGGAATCAATACCGAAATGCGGAATTGTCTCTACTGTAACAGTCTTTACCGGCACAATTTCATATTATGATCGTGACGGTAAAGACAACCACACTTTAATCACTTTCACTTAGCATCAGAAATGACATTGAGCACGGTTAAAGGTGTTATATTCAACCTCGTGCATTTGATTTATGTGGGTAGTTGTTATTATAAACCAAAATGTCTTTACCGTCACACACGTTTTCTTTACCGTCACAAATATTCCTTTCCGTCACGAACTAAAAAATGTTTTTTGTATATTATATTTGTAATTATACAAATAATGTAACCTTAAATGACACTGTAGTAGCACATCTATAACCCAGTTCAGTTATTTTTTACCATTGAGCACTAGTTAAAGAATATAGCAAAAATATATACATCCCGGATCTCAGCTTTGAAATTATGACACACAAACCTTTTCAATACTCCGTAGATATAGGAAAAATTATATAAGTAATTCCACGTATATCAACAGAACAATTTATTCTTTTATATTCATATTGGTTTTATGGTTTATGTTGAAGAAAAAGTAAGAAAATTTGCGTTTAAGGTATTGTGACGGTAAAGACAAATATTTCCACCCCACGGGAATAAAAGACGTAGAAAAAATATATTTTTGATAAAACAGCTTGTCAAACACTTGATTCTGTCTCAAGAATATTTAATTAAACGAACTGTAGCAAATGAAATGTTTGTGACAAATTTTCCTTTCATATAGACAAAACTCGGTATTTTTAAAATTTGTCAGAGAATGACCTCTTTATAGTTTTTCATTGTATTATCAAAATAACACTCTAACACAAAAATGTTATTTTCTCACAGTAATATTATATAAATATGTATGTACATGTATGTTCTCAGGAGATATACAAAAATGTAATTCCAAATTCCGTACCGTCGATTCCTTGACATCATTACAGTGACTCAATAACGCTTAAGAAATTAATTATAGCATTAAATTATGCGTGAATGAGAGTTATTATAATAAAACGGTCTATATTTATAGATTTAACAGATAATATGGTATTTTTTTTAGACAATACATTAAAAACATCAAATATATTTTAGGAGTGCTTTTTGACTTAATTTGAAAAATATCTAATGGGGGAAATTTAATGGGATATAATATCTTAAATGCAAGTGTTTTCATGACGTAAACGGAAATCTTTAACAGACTCAAATTATACAGTATTACGGTATAAAACGTAAACGGTTCTACTTATTCCGTAATAAAAACCAAATAATTTCATCTAAATAAAACACTGAAGTTAAAATTTCTTTTTATGTGAAGTGAACCCCTACTAATACGATTATTTGAAGACTAATAATATCTGCATAAAGTTTCAAGTGTGAAACATTTTCCATTTTTTATTTTACGATCTAAAATGAAATTTTAGGAGTGAAAATTGGTTAACAAATAATTCCCTCTTAAAATATTTTTATAGCATTATCATTCTTGTATGCCTCAATGTGTGTGATGCACTCCCCTTTCCACGGGTATGAACCCTGGAGGGGTAAACTCAGTGGGGAGCAGTATGACCACTGATCGGCGAGATTATTCGAATATACGAATCGTTTAATAGACCTGGTCCATTTTATCTGTTGTTGAAAGACCACAAATCATACAGCATTCATTTTCGAAATTGATCGAAAGTCCATAAAAACGTCAATGTTGACAATCGTGGTCTCGATTTGAGGTTCCACTCCATCCTTGACCAGGTGTGTTCGATACAAGTTTATATGCGATAAAGTTTGTCAGTGACTTACGACAGGGGTCATTAGACCCAACGCCCCCACATCCACCCCCACCCCCCGAATCCCAATAAAATGACCACCACAATATAACTGAAATATTGTCATCACACGAAGAAATGTTAGGTGTAGCCACACATCACTATTACGTAAAACAACCGAGGGATCATGAGTAGAAGTGCAACAGAGCAGTACCCCCCCCCCCCCCCCGGAGGTTTTCCGGTTGTGTACTTAACAGTTAACTGAGGTGACCTGATTACAGAATGTACTCAAATTTAAGTGGACCAATAGATAAAAAAGAATCCACAAATCTTTAATTCTAATTTGGTGTGCTCCACACGGGTTGTCACGTCTACCAGTACCAGTAGAAGTTTCAATTGCAGTCTTTTTATCCTTAGAGTAATGGTCTACATCCAATGTATTCTACTCCTCTTTTGCCAATGCAGATACATGCAGGTTTTTTTCATTGTTTTAATCGCGATTTAACCCAGCCACATCTTTGTGCCTGTTCGAACTGTTTCTGTGTCTTCCTGTTGTTGTCATTAATAATATATATACTAAACTCACACATCTTAAGTGCATTACAGCTTCTACGTATTTTTCCCCTATTTATTCTTTTAATATTGTTTTCCTCCATGTAAAATATTATACAGCCACACAATGGAGCATCGTAACATACATTTTTTGTAGCAAAAATAATTTATGTACAGGGTTTAAAATTCACTTAAGATGTGAAAGAAAGGAGTCTTATCTAGAATCAAATCTTAGGCAAATTGTATTCAGGGTATGCATTTTTAATTATTTTAGCAAAATATTATGTATTTATTTTAAAAATCAACAGCTATAAATTTATTTTTAACCAGTTATTTATCCCTGGTGGTATCTAACCGATGTTTATTAGCATACCAGTACGTACCTCAAGGTTAAAATATATGACAACATGGTCATACAAAACATGGTACATTGTTTGTATATAGGTTTTGTATATACATGTGTACATGTATATACAAAGCGAACCCGAACTGCATCAGTAGTGTAATGGTTAACGTGCCCGCCTCGAGTGCGGTAGATCGTGGGTTCGGGCAGCGATCGGGTCAAACCAAACACCATAAAATTGATATATGTTACTTCTCCGCTAAGCACGCAGCGCTAAGAAGAAAGAGCAGAGACTGGTTGGTTTGGAATCGGGATAGTGTGTCAGATTCCAGAGCGACGTGTCTATCCGCAGATTGTTGTTACAGCGAGCTAGCACTATAAAAATCCAACTAAGCGTGTTGGTCTAGTACAAAGCAGACCTTATCATCATCTCATTGAAGATTAACATGTTTTCGCTATGATATAGCTGAAAAATTGCTGAGTTGGTGTTAAGCAACAATCACTCACTCACTCAAAGCGAAACCACAAAAAGCGACATGGAATTTATCAATCTCTACCCAGAGTTGTCGGTCCTACACTCTCTCCAATCTCTGTCAACGCCTAAATAGTAGTCTACCTTTGTATTAAACAGGTTTCCTTTTTATAAAATATTACCAGTGTAATGTTCAACAACTATAGAAGCTATTACAACAAGGAACCAGAACAGTGCTGTATGACTGATCACCGTATAAAAAATAATCCTTTCTCTTCGTTTGAAAATAAACAAAGAAGCTTCTCAAATATTAGTTATATGGTATTCTTTACATATTTTACAATATATGGGGTTATTATAACCGGTTTATATCAAGATACCCTTTAATAAACGGATTTTGACAAGATTCTTGGTTTTTAGGCGTTGACAGAGATTGGATAGAGTGTAAGGACAGACAACTCTGGGTAGAGATTGGAAATTTATCTCTCGTTTTATCTTTCGCGTTTTCATTTTGTGTTTTTGCTTTCGTAAAATTTGCGTTTTCCTTTGTAAAAAGTATAAAGCGAAAAGACGCAAGCACGATATGGTCGTTCCCGGATTCCATATGCACGTATATCGTTCAGACTATCTTAGACTATGAGCATTAGAGCAGTGCAATGTTACAAACATGTTACATTTAACTTGTGAAATGTGCAATATCAGGGGATTATGAACTTTTTGAAGAATAAACATGGCGACGCATTATTTAGAAACATCAAAGCGGCAAAAACCCACAAATTGGTGCATCTATATATAATGCATTAATGTATTTTCCAGATGAATAAAATTTACAATTAATTAGAAACAGCTAGCTAATTTCTTATTTTTACACCTTCCTGACATGTTTTATAATTATTATTTATCTCTGCTAATATCTTATGTTGTTTTTTATGTCCTATGACGTGTTGTTTCGGTGATTTACCTCAAAATTTACAAACATCTTTAGTTCTGAACAAAGACAAATGATCTTGATTTAGAAAAAGTAATTAAATCTAAATTGCTCGTTCGAAAATAGATACGCGTGAATGAAAAATATATCAAAATATAGATACATTTGTAATACTAAATCATCATCGCTTTGAATAACATTTAAAATCCTAGAGATCGTGATAAATGGTATCATAAATATTATTTTCTGAATATGTAAAGAAATGTTAATTTTAACCACATTTTTATTAAAATAAGAGCCGAAAGGGCATTTTGATATTCCTTTTCAGTTTCTATACTAAGAATTATGTCCAATTTTATTATGGGCCATCGTGGTCATGATCGTATGGTAGTTGGATTTACAATTACCTATGCAATCAGTGCCTATCACCACAAATGTTGTAATTTCGAATATCGAATACCGCTTAGGAGGGGTGTACTCGATACAACATTATGTGATAAAGTTTGTCAGTGATTTGCGACAGGTCGGTGGTTTTCTCCGGGTACTCCGGTTTCCTCCACCAATAAAACTGACAGTCACGATATAACTGAAATATTGTTGAAAAGTGCGTAAACATCAGAACCCCCCACCCTCCCATTACTATATTTACATCAACGTCTAAAATATAGACCTTAATATTGCATATAAGATTCCAAATAATATTTCACTGACAACAATGTACTACCCATTCTAATTATAAATAGATCACTGACAACAATGTACTAACCATTCTAATTATAAATAGATCACTGACAACAATGTACTAACCATTCTAATTATAAATAGATCACTGACAACAATGTACTAACCATTCTAATTATAAATAGATCACTGACAACAATGTACTAACCATTCTAATTATAAATAGATCACTGACAACAATGTAATAACCATTGTAATTACAAATAGATCACTGACAACAATGTACTAACCATTCTAATTATAAATAGATCACTGACAACAATGTACTAACCATTCTAATTATTAATAGATCAGACAACAATGTACTAACCATTCTAATTATAAATAGATCACTGACAACAATGTACTAACCATTCTAATTATAAATAAATCACTGACAACAATGTACTAACCATTCTAATTATAAATAGATCACTGACAACAATGTACTAACCATTCTAATTATAAGTAGATCACTGACAACAATGTACTAACCATTCTAATTATAAATAGATCACTGACAACAATGTACTAACCATTCTAATTATAAATAGATCACTGACAACAATGTACTAACCATTCTAATTATAAATAGATCACTGACAACAATGTACTAACCATTTTAATTATAAATAGAGGTTTGTTGTTTCATACTTTTTTTATTTTTTTTTTATTTTTACGATACATTTTACATCTACCACATCCCGCCCGTATGATACCATGTCAGGGTTCATATTTACTAAAGATCAATCAGCGATGGGCTTTATCAAATTTTTAGGTATCAAAACCGAGTACACACCAAGAACTATTGTCCGATTGGTCAATATATTTAACTGTCTTGCATATAATTAAATGTTGTATGACAAGACTCCAAATAGGGTGTTGTTAAATGTTAGTGTATTGCCAAAGAAATAAATATCTAAAAAAAGATACAATAAACATCTGATTTTTGTTAGATCGTGTACCAGCAATCTTGTATTTATTTTTGTGCTATGTTTTTGGTGTTGTTTTTATATCTTATATTTGTTATTTGTTTATGCAAATCCAGGGACACTGATTTGGTAAATAAAAATACTAATTCTTACACAGTCAAAGAGTTGAAGTATAATTTCTTTTAAATTTCAAAATAAACACGTAAAAACTTAATTAATGCCTGGAGATTTTTTTTTTACAGATTTAACATAGAAGCGGAAAGGGGAACAACACAATGCTTAAACCATATCTAACTTACTGTCATTAATGGATGCCATTTCTTAGTTTAATAATATTTTATTGTACATAAACAATATAGGATTGATGTGGTTGCAAGGGTTTGTTCATTTATAGTCCTACAACATACTGAGTGAGTGAGACTTGTTTAATGACAAGTAAGCAATTGTTAGCTATATCACGAAGAGAACAAACTAGTACATTTCGATGAGACAATGTCCCCTTTGTATACTAGATCAACACGGTGTACGCTCGCCTGTCTGGATTTTGTATAATGCTAGATCACTGAAACAACAGTACGCGAGTAGACATGGTGCTCTACTCGGACACGTTATCCTGATTCCGAACCAGCCATGACGTTCTTGCCCTTTCTTCTCAATACTGCCAGCTTCTAGCGGAGAAGCAGGAGAAACTAAATTTATAGTCTTTGGTTTGCCCCCGACTGAGACTCGAACTCACGATCTATCATACTAGAGGTGAACACGATAACAATTACACCAGCCGTCTGGGCACCGATGCTGTTTCTTACAATATAAGATTCCGTACGATTCAAAACGTTTATATTCAACCTTTTTTTTTAAATTTTTTCACAATTAAAAAAAATCAACGTTACAAGTAAACGATTGGAAATGGACAGAGTTTTATTGTGTATAGAATTATATTGTATTGTATCCAACTGAACGTGATCGTCTAGTACAAAATCCGAATTCTTGAAAAAGCTAAATGTGTGTCTATATATTTTCTTGCATCTTATGATAGAGTAACTATTTTGCTAGTGGGCTTTACAAGTACATTTTAATCCTTTTAATTTTTTAGCATCTTCAAAGTGTGTAAGTCTACTATTCCTCACGAAAAATTATAGTTTTGGAATCATTGTCTACATATAGCTTCTGTGTAAATTTGGGTATGATATGTCGAGGAAAAAAACTGGGACACTGCACACCTGAAATTCAATGAACCATAAACTGAGCGTAGCTTGCTCAGCTGCTGACGCAATAGCTACTCAAATAAGGTTATGTTGCTCCTAGGTTGAAATGATTGCTACAAAAATTCACGGTCGTCATCATGATCTACAGGTTGACCGTTACGAAATATCCATATCTAAAATGACAATGGATCATTTCTTTTTTATGTAGTTTTTTTCCTCTATCACCGAGAAGATTAACTGTCGGACGTGACAATATATATGAGTAACACGGCGGGTGTCTTATAAGAAGCAGGAACTGTTTACTCTTTGCGAGCATAATTATTGGTTCACCACGGGTTTTTTGTGGGTCCTTGTTGCTCATCTTCTTAGTTTTATGTGGGTTTTTTTTTTTTTTTTTTGTGCTTTGTTTGTCTTCGCCCTGAGTGTCTTGTGTATACAATGCTGCCAGTGTCCTTTCGATCTTCTCCAACGTTTATTTGCTGCAACTCAGCTAGTACGTTGTTCATAGTGCAAATAGGTGACAATAATTTTCAAAGCAAAATTATAGTCATAAACTAAATAGAATCTTTTCAAATTTTATTACATGTTTCTCTGGATATATTTTGATTTGAGAAATGCAAATTCATTTGACACGACATGCACAATGAATAAACAGTTGGGAGAGCAAGTTACATATTTATAAATTTGAAGTTATTATGTCAAACTCGATCAAAAATAGAATGATGAACGTGAATAAAGTGATGCTTTGCATGTCTAGAAAATTAACCTACCGCATTAGAGAAACAATCTCAGAGTAACTTGAAACCCTATGATATATTTACATGTAATATTGAAATTGTCTCGTCTTCGCGTCCACGTGTCTCTAGCACTAGTACTGATCATCAAGTTACACGTTATCATCAACACTATGTTAAAATAAACTCCCATTTTGGCACGGACAAATACCTGACGCTAGTTAAAATTTACTGAAGGGAAAAAGAAACGCAGGGTAACATAATATGCTCCTATTTTTTAACTGCGTGGCGTAAAATTACGAAAATTGGGCAGACGAGTGGCTTGGTCCGTGTGCACTAAAATCGGTGTCTAAACATAGCCAGAAATCATGGGTGATTTTGCTCATGAATATTCATAAACCAAATCGCGTCATTTATGACGTAAGCAAATAAACGTTGAACCATATTTGGAAGAGGCTGATGAAAACTCGTATCTATTTTTTTAAATGATATTTCATCACAGTTTTGATCACATAAATAACTTCATAATTATTTGTGATCGTATCAAAATTAATTGTCATCCTATGTTTATTAGGAATCCGATGATGTGTGTAAAAGATCGAAAATATATTTAATGCACTGCCCCCCCCCCCCCCCCCTTTTTTTTCCCACGAAATAAAAATATGTAAATAAAAAATATAATGTGCATTTTTTTTCAATTTCTGCCCCACATAAGTATTAGTATGTCATTGAAATCGTTTAGTATATATATTGTTAAATTTTTTGAACTTTATATATCGGCAGTATTGTTACCAATTGATTATAGTTACTTTTTCTGTTGTTTTGTCGAAATAAAAAAAATACCCTTGTGGAGCCTTTTTTTAATTGTTTATTTACATTTACAATGGAATGCGGTGCTTACTCAAATAATGCTATGTCTAGCAGAAGCAGTTTTACGAAATAGTAGATATTTTTGCATGAACCCCTATTGAATCTCTACTAGAAAGGTAAAAAAAACTTGTGAAGCCCTCTTTTAAATTATCGTGGGAACCTTTAATTTTTCAGCAAAATATTTATCGAAGAAAGATTCCTCAACAATGTTACCGGAACTGACCGAATTTGCAAGAAAAGTGCTTTAAGGTCTTGAAAGCCGTGCAGGATGCATTTTTTCACTTCTTCTCAATGCTTTTGAATGGTGCTTACGCTTCAAAATTTAAAACTGGGTGGGAACCTTGAGTTTTCATGGTACAGCTGTAATATTTTGAGATATTGTTCAAACCGGTGCATAGTTTGATTTTCTATCCCGGCAATTTGTCCGGCCCAAGCTAACAGAAAGTTTCCCGTTCAACTATATGTTAAAATCCAAATTATCTTTGAGCCGCCATTTTGAATATGCAAATAAGCAAATCACCTGTCATTTCTGGCTATGAGTTACTAAACCGTGAAAGGTATCATGTGACATAGAGAAAGTGATAAAAAGCAAATAACACATGCAGAATAATGATAACAAGCTCGTCAACACATCGTGTCATACCACTTTATACTCTTGAGGTATACACATCTCTTCCACTATTTAAAGTTAATTTGAATCTCTTGTAATCATGCCACGGCTGACGGAAGTTCAGAGGGGTCAGGCTATTGCATTACTAATGCAAGGTCAAAGGCAACAACAAGTTGCTTTCCAATTTGGTGTGAATGTTTCCACCATAGAGCGTCTTGTCCGTCGTCTGAGAGATACTGGAAGGGTTGCCGACCGTCAGCGACGGGGACGTCTGCGCGTAAAGACGCCACGTCAAGACAGAGCTATTCATCTTGCCCACTTGCGTAATCGCCACGTTACTGCCACTGAAACCACTTTAACTACGGTAGGCAATCATAATCGTCACATTCACCCAAAAAATGTGAGAAACCGATTGCGCGAGTTTGGTCTGCGAGCTCGTCGACCTTACATTGGTTTTCCTCTCACTCGTGCACGTCACGCGCGTCGTATGGCTTGGTTGGTGGCACATGGTCCCAGACAATTTCCAATGAGGCAATGGAGACGAGTCTTTTTCACAGATGAGTCGCGGTTCACTCTTTTTTGTCCGGACGATCGACGTCGTGTGGGAACGCTTCGCCGACGCATGCGTTCTTGCGAGGGATAGGTTTGGGGTGGCTCGGTTATGGTCTGGGAAGGGATATCTCACGGATTAAAGTCGCTGTTGATTGTGATAGCCGGTAATTTAACAGGCGTAAGATATAGAGATGAAATCCTCCGGCCGGTTGCAGTTCCATTTGTGCAACACCATCACCCAATTTTCCAGCAGGATAAAATCCCGGCCCCATGTAGCCAGAGTTTGTCAAGATTTTCTCGCCAATCATAGCATTAACCCACTCGATTGGCCTCCGTACAGTCCAGATGTGTCCCCAATCGAACATCTGTGGGACGAAATGGACAGGAGAGTAAGGGGACGTCGGAATGCCCCCGCTACTCTCGACCAATTAAGGGCTGCCTTGTTGGAAGAGTAGGATAATATCCCCATTAGAAGGATAAATGCTCTGATGAACTCCTTGCACAGGAGATTCAGGGCTGTAACAGATCCGCGAGGGGGGCATACGAGATATTGACGAGTTAATCGATTTCACTTTAACATATTGGGGGGTACTGTTAAATTGGTTTCAATTACTCATGAATTGATTAAAATCTAATGAAATTTTAAAAACTTGTTGATTAAATTTGTGTTTTTATCCTTATATATTAATATTGAAAAAAACCATTTGAATAAATAATATTAAATCACCTAAAATGTTGACCCTGCGTTTCTTGTTCCCTTCAGTACGCATTGGTGGTGTATATCATGTTTTCGAGTTCTACTATTTGTTGCTTCACTACTAAGCTCTCAGCACTGAGGAATAAGAACAAACACTGGTTGGCTCGGAATCAGAATAATGTGTCCAAGACCTGTCTACCCGAGGACGGTTGTTTCAGTGAGCTAGCACTATATATAGACCCATCAGCGTGTTGGCATGGTATATTTTTAGCGAACATCATCCACATCATTGCAGCAAAAACTGATGCAACTAACTTGTTCTCACCATGATATAGCGGCTTGAAAGAATTGCTTATTTGACGTTAAACAATAATTAATCATTCAAAATTGAGGATATCCTCCCACTTACTTAAAATTGAAACTGGACACTATATTGTATTTTCAAATACTAGACCGGGTAACATTTTAGAGAAGGAAACCCGTGTACCCGATTTGCCACAATATATTGTTTCGAGTTCATCTCACTACGGTGAGGAATCGAACACACCTGTCGTGGTAATGGACACTGCGTGATACTCTAATGTTGATATTCTTAATGGGTTCACCTACGATTTTTACGCTAATAGGAGGCGCATGTGTTCCATCAGTTATTACTTTCGGAACTCCTCGGCTAGCATCAATAACGTAACTAATGTAAACTACGATATTGATTTACAAAAAATGTATATGTATTCGTGTAAAATGCCACAAATACTGTGTTTAACAAGATGAGGGTAGCTATCAAGAAGACTGACTATGCGACGAGAGTTCCTTGGACGCCAGGGAAATACGACGTGGTTTGCTCGGCACATAATGACATCTCAAGCCCAATCAAGGACATCGGCTTCTCTGTGTCGGGATTATTATGTTAGATGTCTTCCAGTGTTGATTGAATAAAAGGTTTATATTATTTTTACTTAAGGAATGGATCATCTAAGCATAGTGTTCAATATATTTAATAAGACATAAAGCACTAACCATTTTACTACTGAGGGGGGGGGGGGGGGGGGGGTGTTAGAGTAAAAATCGTTTATTTTCCACTATGTCCAAATTTTAAAGTAGACCTGAATACACCTCAGCTCTAAAAAATAATGCTTGTTTAGATTAACTCGACCCTACCTACAATTTAGTTTCTATAATCCTAGCTATTTTATTAGTTTTTCTCAACAAGCACAGTCTTGGAACATCTGCATGCCCAATATATCCAATGCAAAAAAAAAAAAAAAAATCCTGGTCACCTTTACCTAACCTTTTTCACAGGGTTACCGGTAACCCTAAACACACAATTATTTTTTTAGGTCTCGTATGCATGTATCTTTTATCTCATGTATGTATACAAAATATTTTTGATCTACCCGATGCTTGAAAAAAAAATTGGATTCTCTACTGACAGACATAAAAAATCTCATGCCCCCCTCCCTCTTTCACTAATAAAATTGTTGGGTGTCTAATAAAGAAAACAAGTGAGTGGGAAGACATGTCACTCCACTCGGGCACACTAATTAATATTCCGATTCCTAGCCGGCCAGTCTTTGTTCTTACTTGCATGCTTTAATAGTAGAGAAGCAACAAATACCAATTTTATAGTCTTTGGTTTGACCAGACTGGGGCTCTATCCCATGGATCTAACACACTCAAGGCGAGAATGCTAACCATTACACCACCGATGAGATAGGAAACCATTTTGTCTACAGACCAATAACATAATACCACCACAACAAAATTTATGTGGTCGTATAAAAATCACACTGAAAAGGAGCAATCCTTCAAAACTTTCATTAAGCAAGGGACTTGTGCCCAAGTTGCTTAGTTGAAGTTAGTTAATACAGTCAATATCATCAAACACACATTAAAAAGATCATAGATTAGCTTCCAGTCAGATTTGAACTGACATCTTTTCAATTTTATTGAAATGTACTACATTGTACTATAGAAGCCATAATGACTGTAATGTTACACAAAGCACACGTACAGATAAACAAACCACTCAAACAAGTACTTCAAAAGCATCTTGTACAAAGGACTGTATTTACGACATATTATTAACTACAGATGTACATGTATTTTAATCTTCACCATAGGATAGTTAAATGTTTAAATTGTGTATTTATTGACACTGATTACATCAGGTAATAATATTCATTAAAAAGTTGTTAATGTTTTCGTGATTCATGAAACCTTTTTTTCTCTAGCTACTGTTAGCTACTGTTAGTAGCGACTAACCCCTTCGCTTAAATAGTCTTAAACTTAAAGGGTCATTATATTACTTTAATAACAATATATGATATAAATATACAAGTATAACATGACAAAAAGACAAATATTTAATGGCTGACAAAAAATTACGAATACCCAGAAAACTGAAGACTGAGACGCTCAAACAACTAAAAATCCGAACTGACATGAACTCAGATGCTCCATATGAGTCTGTAGTTCGAACTTCACTAATACCACTTCAAGGGCGACAGAGCTGGGGGAAATTGCCCTCCCTACTTTTAAAAATTGAGGGAGGGGGGAATAGTTTTGCTCCCCTTTTTGGCATTAAATTTAAGAAAAAAAAACTTTTTTACTTTAGTACGGAAGCATATATTGTCCATTTAGCCAAGGGTATAAGGATATTTGGACAAGGGTATGATTTGAAACCATAGTGAAAAAATTGTGAAAATTGAGAAAAAAAATAATGTTTTTTTTTTAAATGTAAAATGTTTCTTAAAAAACGTATGAGGGTACCCCTATTGAAAGCCCAATAATTTTTTTCTATTGAAAATATGCCCCGTTTTTTCACATTCTGAATGATGACATGTATATGATGCTTTCAGTGTGTTGTTTTTGAATATTTAATAAAAAGAAAAGGTGTGTAAAAAGTTGGGTCAGTTTTTTTAATAAAAATGATTTTTTTTTCTCACATATGCCTGGATATGAATCCCATCTGCCATGATCTGGTTTTATAAAGGCAGATAACTTCAAAATCTTCTTTTTCAATTATAATGGATAGCATAAATATGACAAATTCTCCTGGTCTTGTCTCTGAATCCTGTCACGAAAGCACATTCAAACTGATGCGTCATCATAATTTTAATGAGGTTTTCTTTTCAGTCGGGGCAACTTGGACATTCAACAAATACAATAATATTGAAAAGTAACGAACATAAATCGTATGCTTGGGTTTTCGGTGTAATATGTACCTTTCAATCAAGTCAGTTTTTCGAACGTTTGTCGATGCATTTCGGCGTAGTAGATCATATTCGAGCTTCGGCACTGATCACAGCTGATCGCCGTCCGCCATCTTGGAATCGAATAACTGATAGTACACATACGCCACCTGTCGGGAATGGGATAGGTGAACCCCATTGTGAAAGCTGTTTGTAAATGACCTATTCCCAGATTAGTATCTTAAAAATGTTGATTTTGTAAAAGTATGGTGGGAAGAGTTTCAAGATACCGAAGGGGTAATCAGAATCCGTAACTCGAAGAAGGACAGACAACAATAAAAAGGACAAAAGAAAACAAAGATCTACAAAACATACATATACAATTAAAGATCGAGTAGCACAAACCCCACTAAAAACAGTGGATGAAATTGCATCTTGCACAGTTACATTAGACACAATATTATCTAACTACAAATGGATTGGAAGTATATTTTGTAGATACCAGCTCATAATAAGCTATTTGTTGCCCTTTTTAACCGGTAAGAAAATTCAGGTACTCCGGAAGGATAAGCGTATCATAGAATAAAAAACGTAGTTAGAAATGGGTCAGAAATGAGTCTTGCATTACAACAGTTTCAAAGGGAATTTAAACTGAATGAAAATAATGAAGAAAAAAACACCAAAGATATCTAAATATGCATTTTTAATACCAAAGTAATAAATATCTGAGAGAGAGAGAGATAATATGGTGTTTAACGCCACTTTCAACAATATTTCAGTTATCATGGCGGTTTTTTAAATATCTGAACCAGCAAAAAGTTGATTTTAAATTATCTACTTCATAGCAATATTAAGCTAGATTTATGATGTAATTGAAGATAATATACTTTTCATTCCACTGAATTTATAGTATGAACAAACTTTTTATAATTCCTTTACATTCAAGATTGTACAGAAATGTTTTGAAATACTAAATTATTTAAAATATCTCCTAATCTCGACGAATTATGTAATATTTATTGTCAGAGATTGTAAAGTATTACATAATGTTAAAGCATGATACTTTGATGGCAGAAATATATATCATTGTGGATGAGATACAGCTATTTTAATGACCGAGCATTTTAACAAAACATTTGCACTGTTCTTTTGATATATTAGCAAATTTGTGGGTAAAATATATTATGGTCAGTACTTAAAAATGAAATGTTTGCACCAAACGATCACAAGAATTATAAAAACAAAATTGAACATGTTTTTATTAAATTTGTCAGTTCGATTTTCACGTTCGTGTCGAGGTGTACTCGATAAAACTTTATGTTATAAAGTTCACCAGTGGCCAAAGTGTACTCGATACAATTGTTTGTGATAAAGTTAGTCAGTGAATTGTAAGAGGTCGACATCGGTGATTTTCTAAGGGTATTCCAGTTTAGTTTTCTCCACCAATAAAACTGACCGCCACGATATAACTGAAATATTGTGGAAGGTGGCATTAAACACCACAATTATAGCCCTGAAATGGCGTTAAACACCCAACCCAAAGTCGGAGCTATTTTTATGGGGCGTTTTTTGTGGTTGTATAATAGTATCCATCATAATGACGGCGTCAGCGTCGTGATTTCTATAGAGAGTTAGTTTTTGGATATCTTGACTTCTGATTAATCGAAGCTTTTGATATTTTAACACAGTGATTTATGATACAAATTAAAGGTTGGGACAGTTACTATCACATTTTCGGAGGAGGGGGTATGTTCTTGCCATAAACGTATAGTTGATTTGATTTACATATTCCCATGCAATAAAAACACATAGTAGTTTTATTTTGTAAAGTTTATTTATGAGTCAATAAAGCCAATACAGATATTATTTTGGAAAAGGGGCTACATTGAACCAAATTCCCAAATTTTATATATTTGGAAGATATATACAGAATTTTTATTTCTAATTCAAGTCTGATGTGTGTTTTTCTGTATATATTTTTTTCATTTACTTACCACAATAATTTATCACTCGTACTTTTTTCTACACAAATTTTAGTAAATGATAGGCAGATATATTTTGCATAAAATTTTGCTCCATAGAGTTGGATGTATGAAATGGCTAAACATGATTCATGATCTCGTGAAAAATCGTTATTTGATTTACCGGAAATCAAAATTTGCATTTAATATGCGAGCGTGAGCGAGCTCTTTATGGTATAAAATGTGTACTTAGGATTTTTTGACAAACATGGCTGCACATATATACTGACGAATAAGTTTTTTTTCGACGCTTTGTAAATACGTTCCGTGTAGCACACTAACACACTCAACTAATGAAGATCTTCTTAACATAAAGCGCAAAGGTGATCCTGAAGTCTCTTACCCTCTCTCGTACGTCCGATACCACTGAAACCGGGAACCCGTGTGTAATAAAAGTCATTTTGTTAGCTTGTTTTACTTATATTGATATTTTTTAATTTATTAAATCTCTTCTGACATACTGACAAGAATTTTTGTTTCTACGCGGAAGTTAACTTTTGAGATTTCGTAAGGAACGACAGCTCGATTGAATGAGACTAGATTCGGCCCTAAAAAAAAGTCGTCCCCAATATATCTCGACACTTTTTGATGCACTGGATGAGCGTGAAATTGCAAGATAATTTTCAGGTGCGCGAGCATTCATGGCCGTGCCGGTTTCATATTATATTTTGTTTATTTGTGGATTACAAAATTGTGTTGTTCCGAAACGCATCACAGACACAGGGTACTCACCAATTTTCTGCAGACTAATGAGAGGGACATTTTATTCTGTTTTGTTTTGGCGCACGTCATGCTATGGCGCTCAATATTGCCTCTGCATAGGCGGGAGACGTTAAATTCCAAAGCTGCTAAGCAAAAAGCGGGACTACAGAAAAATAAGAAAAGTAGACGGGATTGTGGGGTAGGGTTACCCCAATGAAACCCCCAATTTAATATTCGGCCGATGACGTTCCTCCATCCAGATGAAGATAACGTTTGCCGGTTGTTATTTGTGGTCATTTACCTATACATATAGGTAAATGTACAATGGCGTAAAACAGGCTCCGATCAAACAAGTTCATAATAATGTCGCGTTTTCTCTGAGTTTCTTATTGTTTATACTAGTAATATATGTTCCTATGTATTAATTTTGATGTTACTTTACTAAGAATGTGTTGGTAATATAGTTATGATTATATTTTTGCGTAATTGCAAATAAAAAAGTGACAAAAAAAATCCCCTTTCGTGGACCTCACATGTAAAAAAACGCTCAACTGACATTGATACGCTGGTGACGTCACACCAGATGCTACGTCATTACGCATGTATTTGGAAGTTTGTAAACATGAAAACCGTTTGTTTATTCGTTGTATTGGCCGTTAGTTTTGGTATTTATTGTGCACCCTTCACAGAAAATGAAGGACAAGGTAAGTTTTTCTGTCAAACTATTTGGTAAACCATTCGTATTTACATTAACGGAACAAATTCCGTTCAAACCTTACAAAGTCAAAAACGCTGAATGTTCGTCTGCAGTCTTGTCTCGTGATGACAGTCATTGACGCTTGTGACATGGAATTATAGTTTACACCCGCTCTTTTGTTTACTTTCTGTTTACATATTTTGTTTCAATAAAATTTGTTCATTGTTTGAATTTGTTTCATACCTTTTTGCTTTAACATTTAATGTGCTAGCGCTGGTGTCCATAAATATAGGCAGTTTACATGTCATGTGCCGATCCTATCATGTTTATATTGATATATTTGATATAGCCTAATTTAGTCCTAGTCCGACTAGTGCCATCACCTGTTCCTGTCACAAACACTCCACACTGTATATCAACAAAACCAAAAAGAAATCCTTGGAGTCAATTGTAAAAAAAAAAAGTCAATGTGTAATATAAAAAGAGAAGCTTTCAATGCAAAAATCTTATATATAAACGAATCGGTTCATTTTTTCTTGAACAGTTTTCACCTCTAAACTACGGTATGTTTGGACGTAGGAGTACTTAATGTTTTCTCCACCACATGAATCATGATGTAGTGGATTACAGAGACTGAGAGTATATATATAGACAAGCCACGTTTGTCATGTTGCTGATGAAGACCAGCTTCCATCGTTAATCGGTTGTACTGACCATTGTTAGGGTGGTCAAGCCAAAAATTGAAATGCTAATAAATCATCCAATTATAGTTTAGTATGACAGTACATACAAAATGGGAAATTTTGGTACAAAAATTATTAAAATCGGTTGAGGTGTTCAAAAGTTG
The DNA here is from genome assembly GCA_963680875.1 of Bathymodiolus brooksi. NCBI lineage: Eukaryota > Metazoa > Mollusca > Bivalvia > Mytilida > Modiolidae > Bathymodiolus > Bathymodiolus brooksi. Next base: position 19,991,004 of record OY804585.1, read on the forward strand.
TGGCCTTTTCGGTGAGCCAAAAGTGGTCGATTTTCTGTTTTTTGGAAAAATGTTAAAATAAAGACATTTTTGGACCAAAATATATTATTTTCACTACCTAATAGGTTATCATGCTTTCTTCTATAGTAATGTATCCTCCTTATGCTTCAAAAAGAGGTATTATACACACCTGTAGGTGTTATATGAAAAAAATGTCACAGAATTTAAAACATTGAAAATAGCCTTTGGACTTAGTTTTTTTAATTTATGTGTCAGCCGTCTGCTTGTTCAAACTACCAGGTTTGTGGTCAAATATCTTCAAGAACCTTTAACTTGCAAGGCTGAAACTTGCAGCACTGTCCACAAAGTGCCCAGTCTCTAGGTAAAAATATCAAGAATATCATTTATTCAATTAATATATATATTTTTTTAATATTATTTCCTTTGCGCAGGCCTCCATAATTTTAACGTCAAATTTTATTCGAAAAATCAAGTTTTTGGTCATAAAAAATCTGAAAAAAGTACTGGAATTTTTCTGAATACTGATTTTGGTAAGGAAAAGAACCCTCTAACAGGGAACACCTATATTTATCAGCAAAAAAAATTCTCAAAGTCTGTAGCGCCAGAATCATAAACTCTGCAGCTTTTTATTTGGAGCTCGGTAAAGTGTAAAAATAAGTTATTTTAGGGAATTAATAATATTTTGTATGTTCAAATTGGTATTTTTATGGTAAACAACCTCAATATCCATACATCAATGAAGTTATTATTACAGTTTGTGTAATAACTGCCATTTTTTCCATTGAAAAGGTCAATTTTCTTTGTTCAATCAAAATTTCAGATAATTCCCGAAATTGATACAATTTCAATAATTGTCGAATATTATAATATTAAATGTTCAAGTGTTTGGTATTATTTTGATCCTATAACTGTATACTACAAGGAGAAAACTATCAGCAACCCCAATTCTGACACTGGTATGAACTATGTCCTGGTTCATTAGCCCTCTACCTGGAAATTTAATAAAAATAATATTTCAATTATGGCCCCGTATTCCATGAAAAGTCTTATTTGGATTATCAGATATGTTCTCTGTACAATTTATAAGCCAGCCTTGAAGTAATGTTATCTTTTAAACATTTAATTAGCACATTTTATACATGATTTTCATTTTTTTGTCTGGGAAAAACCTCAAATTTGACAATTTTAGCTGATTTAAGCGAACAGTTCATGCGATTAGAAAGTCCCAAAATTTCAAAGTTATCATTTTTATTGTCACAAATCAATAAACTGTTATCTTCTACTATTATTTATAATCTTAATTCATAACAGTCTTCAATGTCACTCTCTTTTCCTTTATATACTATAATTTTACATTTGACGACTACAAATAGTGCTGTGTCCCAGTTCATGACCAACTTATTCCAAATGAAATCTTTGTGAATTCTTTAAATTGTGTGTTTTTTGATCCTATGCATATCCTATGCATATTTGATTAACTGAATCATAATCAACAGCATCAACTTTCAGAAGTGTCATTTTAATGATTTAAAAATAAAAATAAACATTTAAAATATGTTATACAGAATAAAAATAAAGAACTAAAAATAATTTATCTTTTCCAGAAATAGTTTATCATACATGTACAAATGAAAAAAGCTTTAATACAATGCACTCTTCGACTAAAAATTATTTTTATGCATATATGCTTGGTGGCAAATAGATTCTATATGAAAAATAGCATTATTCCAGAAATGTTTGCTGCATACATCATAAATGTTCTGTCATATCAAACAAGTTTGCACACAGTAATGGTGTAATGAAAAAAATGTAATTAATTAAACTTAGCATATCACATGCACTGCCACTGATTACATTGTATATAGCCAGAATGTTAATACATTCACATACTGTAATGTATGCATTAAGCATATATTTCATAAAGCTTCCCTAATAACACTGAAACATAATAATTATGTTTTATAACAATTTAAATAAATTGTTTCAAAAATGTTGCATGGAAATTCATGTTACTATTTAAAAACAATTGTCCTATGTATTGCTACAATATACACTAGGAACTTAATGAGAAATGCATAAAAAGTTTTCATGTAGACAAATTTCATTTAAAACCAAAAAATATAAAAAATCTTGAACATTTCACAAAAGTATCAAAGAATACCGGAACAATTCCTTTATATAGATGTATTAATAAATCCCGATATTTTCCGAACAGCCATGATGACGTCACCAAAGGTCTGCTTGGATAAAGTTATTTATAGATTGGGAGAATTTGACAACTTTATATTGATGCTTGCCGTTTTCGCCATTTTTCGAGTAAAATAATAAAATCGTGAATTAAATCCCATCTCTTTTTCATTTATCGAAACAAAGATATATATTTATTCAGTTCGTGTAAAGTTTCTGTGCGATTTTTGTGCATCTTTTGTTTTCAAAATTAACCCCCATTTGATCCGGTTGAAAACGATATTTCTTTTGAGAATAAAACTATATTTTAGAAGAAGTTTTGTCACTTACCGTGCATGATTGACCTCCGTGGTCTGAATACATCAATGCTAGATAATTATTGTATCAATTGGTAGAACAATACGTCGGTAAATTCTATTTTTCTTTGGTACAACTCCGAAATTGTCCTGGCCAAAATGGCGGAAGACATACATCCCGGTCATGCGCCACACAACGTCCGATAACTCTTCCCGCTCAACTCTGATTGCAAAGTCAGAAAATATGGACTGAACATCCAATGATTTCCGGGAGCTATTACTGCTTATCCATTGAAACCTTGGCGACATATCTTTAGAGGAAGGTCCAGTTTATTGATATTTGACCCCCAATATTTTTCGGAAGTGTGGTAAGCGAGTTTAAAAACACTGTTTTGTAAACTTTTATATTTTACGTTACGATTTCGATTGTTTTTAATTTTTGGCGGTCGGATTGGTAAAATTGAAGACTTTCTGCAAATTTTAAGCCATGGATGAAGAATATTGGTCCAGGGATAGCTCCCGGAATTATTTTTGAAAATGGGCTGTTCGTTGACACATAAATCAAGATGGCGTCCGATTTTCTCGAAACGACTTCACTTTGGACGTTCAGTAGTAGTACCCAATCATATTTTTAATGCTTATAACTACCAAATTAATAAAGTTCTAGTTTTCAAGTTTTATCTGATATATTTTTTATGACGAAATAATAAATTTTAGGTGTTTTTCTAATGAAATCAAAAAGGTGAAAATTCGGGTTTTTCTACTCTGACAGAAAATAATAACGCTATCGACGACTACGTTTGTCCTCCCTACCATTGTGCTGTCTGAACCGAATATTTACATACGAAATTCAAATAAAAGTACAGTATGTGGCCAAAAGTATTGCCACATGTAAAAAAAATTCCTATATAATCAACCAAAACCATATTATTTTAACAAATTTTACACCAAAACATTCAGAATTGTCTACATTTTGATTGTTTATTTGCTCATTATGTTTATATGAGTGGTTTTTATTTGTGCATAATTTAAACACAACAAATAAAAATTGACTTTGATTTTCCTATAATATATTTCAACTAAAAATAAATCCTTAAAATTAATAATCCTGTTTAAATTATGTACAAATAAAAACCACTCATATAAACATAATGAGCAAATACACAATCAAAATATAGACAATTCTGAATGTTTTGGTGTAAAATTTGTTAAAATCTATCCAGAAATGACTTCACAATAATTTTTTGAAAAAATATGGTTTTGGTTGATTATACAGGGATTTTTTTTACATGTTGCAATACCTTTGGCCACATACTGTATTAAAAATTATCACATATTTTATTGAAATAACACCGAATTTGCATGTGTAATAAAAGCATAATTTGCGGGTGTTATTTGCATCCGGGGCAATAACATTTTACGAGGGCAATAACATGTTATCTGCCCTGGCAAAATATGTGATAAATAGATTAATACATGGCCTTTTTCATATTGCCCTTGTCATCAGCCCTCGACTGATATAGTCCCTCGGGGCCGATATCAAGGTTTGTGCTGATAACAAGGGCAATATGAAAAAGGCCATGTATTAATCTATAAATATACCTTTTCGTTGAGTTAAAAAAGCAACATATAGATCTAGCCCTAAATATGCAAAATATGCATTGAAATCTTCCTTTATTTACTTAGAAAAAATATTTTTGATACAACTAAATATCTCTAGGTTCGACAATACAATAAATGAATAAATAATATACATATTGTCATTTATTGTTTTTGTATCATTTGTAATTGATTGTTTTTATTTCATCTTATGTTCTAATTCACGTAGTTCAAACGAACATAAAGTATTTATGTGGTATTGTACTGTTAGCTCTAATATTCTATATACGATGAAAACCAAGTATTTGCGTTATGTACCTATACTTGTTAATAAATAAAACACAAACACAATTGAAGATTGATTGGCGCAGTGACTATTTCTATTGTATTAAAACACAACAAACAACAGCATATTATAAATAAGTTCATTTTACACAACTTTATGTTTCACTAATATTTAACTGTCAAAAGTCACTGGAAAGTCTCTGTCAATCTAAAAATGACATTTTAAAAATTACAAACTGATTCGTACATATACATACAATATATATAATGACGAGGAAATAAATAGGTATATGTACAAACATGCTACGTATTATATTAATACTGATATATTCTTTAAACTATAAAGTTATTGATGTAACTGAAAATTTAACTTCACAATAAGCTCGTGGGTCTGCTCGATACGGTCACTGCCTAGTCTCGATACTGAATTCTTCTCGCAGTTCTTTAAATACCTCCGTATTCTGAAAACCGGTTCTTACTAATACAGTAAGAGATTACTACGCACGATATATACCCGTTACATACATAGTGTGGTGGTACAAGACTTTGTATCAGGTTGAGTCTGTTGTGTGAACCAGTATCACTACGAGTCGCTATCGCGACGAGTTGTGATGCGGTTAGTTCACGCAACAGACAAGACCTGATACACAGTCTTGTACCACCACACTATGTATGTAATAAGTTTATCTAACATTTCAATAAAAACGAATTTTAAACAAATAGCAAGGGTTGAATTAAAATGTGTAAAACATATACTCTGAGGGAGACTACATTTTGTGTATGACGTCACGTTATTTTCTCCGTTCATTCAGCAAGTCAGGGGTGCGTTCAACATCGTAGCTGCTAGGTTGAGCTACGTAGAAAAATCCTATTGAACGGAAAGCTAGCCTAGCCGCTACATAGCTCTAGCTAGCTTGAAAAATGTCTGCGAGCTTTTGAATCCAAGATGGTGGCTAAAACTAAATTTAATTTCGTAAGGTAAAAATAGTGGCATTGCAAGAAGTGACAACGCTTTTAATACGGATGATAATTTATTAAGGTAACTAGACAAATACGATTAGCTAAAATGTTCCAAGAAATTGTTCTATATGATTGGCGCCATATTTGTTAGCGCTGCTACGTAGCTAATCGTTCAATAACGTCATGCCCCCTCATGGCTAGTTTACCTAGCAGCTAGGCTAGGTGCTACGATATTGAACGCAGCACCGGTTACGGTTTTTTGTCTCACATTCCAATGGTATGACGTCATGTCAAAGTAGTTCGGCAGAGAACGTCTCGTGCAACGTCGCGTCATTCTTTTATCACCAGTGTGGTGATACAACATCTTGTATCAGACATCTTGTATCAGACAGGCGACTTTCGTTAATATCAAAGGAAAACGTATATAATGTTACTTTTGTTAGATAAACATAAATACAGTATATGTATAGATTGTATATGCCCTTATGGGCCGATAATTCGTTAATAAACTATTGAATTGAATTATTATTACATACAATATATTATCTGACGTTGATTTATTTTTGCGATAATGGATTTCTCATATCAATATTTGAGATGCGACGAGAAGTCCACAATCGAGGATTTGGCATGATGACACAAATTCTAAATAACATCAAAAGCAAAGTTTCATGTAGCGCGAATCAACAAATGTAACACACAACAGGAACGTGATAAATACAGTAGGAATATTAAATCTCTCAATATAATTTGCAGCATCGTTGTTTTTTTCCCCCTGTATTTATAGATACGTTTTTCAGTTTGTTTCTCTCAAGAATTTCATCCTCCCTTCTCCGCTTTCAGATTACTTGTAGAGTTTGATATATATATCAACGTAAAGATCCCTCGTGACGTTACGCAACTACAAGCCGGTGCAAGGAATTTGTACGCACGGGTAAATATACAAATCAAAAGCCGACATTTTTATCAAGCCGGGGATAAATATTTGTTGACCCCCCCTTTTTTGGGGAGGCAAAACATTTAGAACAGGTGAAATTTGAACATGTAATCAGAAAATGTGCAGTACATCACGAGATATAAGGCTACAAAAGCATGCTTATAGTTTCTCCCAAATCCCCCCCCCCCCCCACACCCACACCCACACACACTTTCGGGTCGTACGGTAACTGAAATCTATCTCTGGACTCGATTTTTGAAAATATTTTATTACAATATAAGTATGCAGAAAATTTAAACAAAGTTTGAGCGTTGGGGTTTTGACAAGATTTGTTTAAATTTTTACAGCATATTCCGAATAACACAATATTATATTGTTTCAGAACCTGATGCTGGACACATGGTAAAGAGTGAGATAGGTGCTGGACACATTGTCAAAAGAGAGGTGGATGATCGAGATGAAAAAGAGGATGAGGACGAGGAAGAGGCTTTGTTCAGGAAAAGATTCACTGTTCCAAAAGATGATGATAATGATGAAAAAAGAATGGCTGATGACATAAAGATGGCAGATAGTGATCGTCTGGCCAGACACCTGACTGTAAGTAGAATGTATTTAAACTTTAAAACAAATACCGACTTAGGACTACAGCTTTATATTTTGTCAACCTCCGTCTCCATATTTAAATAAGTAGAAACTAATAAATTTACAGTAGGTTGACATTATACATTTATTCATGCTGGTGAGGGAAATATGAAAATGTATTCACCCAAGAGTATCATATTCCCTGAGGGCAACGCCCGAGGGGAATATGATACTCTTCGGTGAATAAATTTTCATATTTCCTGAACCCGCATGCTATGAATGTTTTATTATACCAATGAAACCAAGAAAACACATACATGTACATGTAAAACACTGCTGGCAAACATATTTTAAGTCCATTGGAACGTTGTCTCAGACATTTAAAAACCATTGTAACGGTCGCCTGCAAGTGATGCGTTCCGAGTGACTCTGACGTTTTCCTGTCAAAGAAGGATAACTCTGGCGGGAAAACCCACGAGGCATCCGAAGGGATGGAATATGATTTTTATTTCACGGAATATGATTTTTGTCCTGTGTGATCACGTGTTCTGATTTTTACCCATTGTCCAATCAAATTAATCTATTTATGGTAATTAATATATGAGGTATAATAAAATTGTTCGTCACCTCAGATTTCTCCCTATATATTGCATATAGAATCACAATCCCCCCCCCCTAATAATTTTTAAAAAATCAAAATTTTCTTACAAATCTTAACCTAGGGGCCGTTGTGGTCGTGGTCTTATGGTAGTTGGATATATAAGTTACTACCTATGCAATCAGTGCCTATCACCACTTACATTGTGAGTTCGAATCTCGCTCAGGCGGGGTGTACTCGATACAGCATTATGTGATAAAGTTTGTCAGTGACTTGTGGCAGGTCGGTGGTTTTCTCCAGGTACTCAGGTTTCCTCCATCAATAAAACTGACCGCCACGACATAACTGAAATATTGTTGAATGTGGCATTAAACACCATTACTACCCTAATTTGAAACTGATAAACTATTTTATCTAACATTTTGTATATTTTCCTTTGAATTTGAAGAAAGTTGCCTGTCTGATACAAGGTGTCTGATACAATATAAGTTATTTACGTTCCTATCCGTAGATATGGAGATTTTAACACCCTGAAGTAGCCAAGTATATCCTGAGGCGCAGCCGAAGGGTGTACAGGCTACTGAAGGGTGTTAAAATCTCCATATCTACGGATAGGAACGTAAATAACGAATTTGTCCCCGGTTATGGTCAATAATAAGACATTTTGGACCCCGGTGGGCCACGTAAAAGTGACGTTTTCTTTGTTAGATTGTTGTTGGAAAGAATAAGCAAAAAATATGAAAAAATCGTGTGTTTTTTACCGGGTGCAGGGTACTACCAAAGTAACAGCTTTATATTTAATAAATAGCCAAAATCAACTAAATTTGATTTTGGAGCGCAACGTCGCGAGTTTTAACGTCATATTATCCCCGTTTTGAAAATAATGGCAACCTTTGATTGGTTAAATGGCTAGTTGCACCCGGGAATATGTTTTTTTTATACCCGTATTTTTAACCAATCAAAAATTGTTATAATTTTCAAGCCGGGGATAAATACACATTATATACACATTGTGTATGTACAACTGTTTGTATCATGTCGAGTCAGTTGGAAAAGCCGTATCACTACGAGAAGCGAAGCGTCGAGTAGTAATACGGCTTTTCCAACTGACGAGACATGACACAAACAGTTATTTGAAGAAAAGTAAACAAAGAGGGGCTATTGTTTACGTCACAAGTATTGTTACGTCACGTCATTCAAACAATAGCAAAATACATACAGATTAATACATGGGTATTTCCATATTGGCCTGGTTATCATCCTGAGACCCCCATATTGGCCAGAGACTCCGTCTCGGGCCAATATGGGTCGAGGGATGATAACCAGGCCAATATGGAAATGCCCATGTATTAAATTATTTATTACATACTTCCAATATCTAGAAAAGAGACACCCATATTGGCCTGAGACGAAGTCGAGGCCCATATTGGCCCGGGCAATATGGGCCTCGATATGGAAATGATCTTGTAGTAATCCAATAACCGGTTATTTTCCCGGGGTGTGAACATATGGACAGTTTACTTCCGGTCATATTGGTCATACAAAAATGCCTTTATTTGAACTAAGTATGTAATAAATAATAATAATAAATTCAATAATAATAATAATAAATTCAATGAAACTTACATGATTTTTTTTATGTTTTATCATAAAAACGTTAGATAAACGTATTATATACACGATATGTATGTACAACTGTTTGTATCATGTTTCGTCAGTTGGAAAAGCCGTATCACTTGCAAAAAAGTAGCATGTCTGATACAAGGTGTCTGATACAAAATGTTGTACCACCATAAAAGAATGGCGCGACGTTGCACGAGATCTTCTCTTCCGAACTATTTTGTCATGACGTCATATCATTGGAATGCGGGGTAAAACACGTCAATGTGAGCAACGTTAACAAAGCAATAGAATGAACGGCAACAAATAAACGTGACGTCATGCACAAAATGTAGTCTCCCTCAGAGTATTGTACAAATTTGTTAATCTTATTTCGGCCCTTGTTATTTGCTTAAAATTTGTTTTTATTGAAATGTTAGATAAACTTATTACATACATAGTGTGTTTGTACAAGACTTTGTATCAGGTCTTGTCTGTTGTGTGAACAAACCGCATCACAACTGGTTCACACAACATGCTCGACCTGATACAAAGTCTTGTACCACCACACAATGTATGTAATGGGTATGTATAATTATAGTATTTTTGAACTTCAAGAATTCAAGACTTTAAATCGTTAAAATTTAAAGAAGAGTTTCAACATACTTAACTTAAGCGGTAAACAGAATCCGTAAATCGAAGAAGCCATAGAAGGACAGACAACACAATGGCCAACAGATAAAAGACAAACGGACAAACAACGATCTACAAAACACTACACATAAAACTAATGGTCGAGCAAAACGAACCCCACTAAAAACTATGAATAAAAAAATATATGAAGACTATGACCAAATACTTCAAAACATTTTACGTATCATCTATGTCATAGAAAATTTCAGCAAAAAAGTCCGGAGAGTTATTTAGAACCGATCTGTGACCCT